>QLOO01008548.1:0-28863 GCA_003313855.1 Suillus sp. MG131
CTTCCATCATCGTGGCTACCTGTATCATATATGTGGCCAAGGACAGTTAGCGTTCGCCAGGTGTGGCAGCTCTTCCGCGACTCCGTGCATCCTCGTTTCTCATGCTCCTTCTATCAAGGGGAATTCCTCGTGAGAAGGAACTGAAATTCGCATATCTTCGTGTTATCATTCCCGCGATATCATCCTTCCCTTCTCGAGGCAGATAACAACCAAGTGTGTTGTACAAGCATTGTTTCACTTTGTTGTCTTTGCGTCTGGTCACGTCTCAATGAAAGTTTCGGTGCATTCTGATACCTCTCACGCTCTTGTATACTATACTCAGCTGTATTCGGTACCCATCATTTCGAACTCTGATGACAGACTATGTGTGAGACTCTGTGCTTCGCTGACTCGAGCGACTTTCGCTACAAGCGGCAAGCCAGCACAACTCGCTCGATTACGTGATGCGCGGAGGTCAAGAGAAATCCACGTTTCACGAAAAGAGCCGGGGATCCAATAAAGTGTCCTTAAAGCGTCCCAGACCTTGCTATTAACGTTAACAACTTCTTCCTTTCCTTCACCAATGAGAATCAGCAAAAAGATCGAGCAGTCCAACAAAGAGGGCAAAATATGGTGGTCATTCGAATATTTCCCGCCTCGGACAGCTCAGGTGCGACCCCATCGCGGTCATCGAACATGCAGTTATCTGACATGTCACTGGTCATAGGGTCTGCAAAACTTGCTTGATCGTATAAAGCGCATGACTGCATTGGGCCCAGAATTCATTGACATAACATGGTAGGCGTTTACTTATCAGATGAGATTCCACTTTACGCCCTGTGAATAGGAATGCTGGTGGTCGAACGTCTGACTTAACTTCACATATGGTGAAGACGTGTCAAGGTTCAGTGGGCATAGAAACATGCATGCACTTGACATGTACGAACATGCCTAAGGAAAAAGTCGACATTGCTCTCCGGGTGCGTATTCACATCCGATTCGCTTGTATATCACTTAATATTTATATTTATTACAGGAAGCAAAGAAAGCCGGTTGTCGTAACGTCTTGGCCCTTCGTGGTGACCCACCTCAAGGGAAGGATGAGTGGGAGGCAGTCGAGGGTGGCTTCGTGCACGGTATCGATCTAGTCAAGCACATCCACAGCGAGTACGGAGACTACTTCGATATCGCAGTTGCTGGATTCCCTCAGTTCCAGCTTCTTCCGCCCGCAGAACGCGACCTCGAGATGAAGTATCTCAAGGAGAAAATCGATGCAGGCGTCAACTTTATTTTCACGCAGATGTTCTACGATGTCGATATCTTTATTGATTGGGTAAAAGCAGTCAGAGCAGCTGGAATCACAATTCCCATTGTTCCTGGTATTGCTCCTATTCAAACGTGGGGTGGCTTCTTAAAAGCGACATCTCTTGCGAACACCAAGATTCCTCAATCTTTCTTGGACGCTCTAGAACCCTTTAAGAACGACGACGAGAAGGTTCGGGAGATCGGGACCAAGCTCGTGGCAGAAATGTGCCGGAAGATTCTCGCTGCTGGCCTCGGTATCCAGGGTCTTCACTTTTATACCATGAATTTGGAGAAAGGGACAAAGATGTTGCTGGAGGAGTTGAACCTCATGCCTCGTGTAGAGACCATCAAGCCTTTACCCTGGAGACAAGTATGCAGATACCCCTCACCGCTTAATGCTTTATTCTCATGTTCTGTTTCAGTCGCTTACACCAAACCGACGGCAAGAAAACATCCGTCCTATCTTCTGGGCGAACCGGACCGAATCATACCTTTCACGTACTGAGAACTGGGATGAGTTCCCAAACGGTCGGTTTGGTGACTCACGGAGTCCCGCATATGGTGAACTCGATGGGTACGGTATCTGGCTTAAACAAACGGCGAGTACCATAGAACACGACCCACTGATCCAGTTACTGACTTCTACTACAGAAAGAGGAGGCTCTGAAACTTTGGGGAGAGCCCAAGACATTTGCAGAAGTCGCATTGCTATTTAGCCGATTCTGTTTGGGTCAACTCAAAGCTCTCCCATGGTCAAATCAAGCAGCATCTTCCGAAACCTCCGCCATTGCCTTGCAACTCGCCAAGATGAATGAACTTGGTTTCTTGACGATCAACTCTCAACCCGCCGTCAATGGTATAAGAAGCGACGACCCACAATTTGGTTGGGGACCAAGTAATGGGTACGTCTACCAGAAGGTAAGCACCGCTTTCGATACGCGAGCTGCTTCTTGACACTTGCCATTTGTTAGGCATATCTAGAATTCTTTGTTAGCCCTCAACTACTTGAACTCCTGCTTGCACATGTCGAGCGCGACAGCAATATGACCTACTATGTCATCAACAAGCAGGGTGACCTAAGGACGAACACCCATTCCGACGGACCCAACGCTGTCACATGGGGAGTTTTCCCCGGGAAGGAGATCATACAGCCGACGGTTGTCGAGGCTCTCAGCTTCATGGCGTGGAAGGTGAGTCATGTTTGGCTCGATACGATCCTTCCTAATATTGCCTCACAGGACGAAGCATACGAACTAGGCGTCAAGTGGGCCAACGTTTACGAGGCAGAGACGCCATCACGCAAGCTCATGATGGAGATATTTGAAACATCATACCTCGTCAACGTCGTCCACAACGATTTCAAGGATCCACAAGCCATCTTTGAGCCTTTCTTCAAGGCAGGTGCTGAGTACGCAGCCCAGCACACCAACGGCTCTGCTGCACCCCAGGCACTTCCAAACTAGCCTCTATCTCAAGAACAAGATCTACTTCGCATACCCCCTACCTTCTGCATTGCGGGTTCAACCCCCGTATGACATGCATATTCAGCACAACTACTAATACATGACACCCAACCACACCACTGACAAGAACGTCCCCACCTCATCGCATCAACTGCCTCAGCTTGTATATCAGCCACCACTGCATCAACTGCACACTGCATCAACTGCACGCATCCTCTCGATATAGTTTTCACGAGACAATGGATGTTTATTGTAAAAGCCGTATACGAGCAACTAATAGGATTGACTACATGATTACTCGTCATCGAATCTCATCACGTCCTGAAGCTTGATAGACGTACACGAGTCATAATTATAAGAGAGAAAAATACATCCAACCTCATCGCATCAGATAAGATCTGAGAAGAAAAAATCCGTGTTGCTTGGATGAGGTCCTGCCACCAGTCCACTGGGTATATCAACCTTTTCGCCTGATAGATCTAGAAGAAGTTATGGATTTTCTCTGTGGTACGAGAGGGCGATCGACTCACCGAGAAGCTTGATCTTAAGGCCGATCTCTGTCAATGCTTTGATGTATCCCGCTGTTTCCTCAGATGTGACATGACCACTGTCCCGCCGGAGCATGTTCAGCCCATCAGTCCAATCTGCCCACCGGGACTGATCCGACGCGATTTGGTCCGCCAGGGAGCCTTCAGTGGCTGTCAGAAGAGAGAATGATAGGGGCGATGGTGTAAGATTGTTAGGCGGAGGTAGATCGAGGTGATCTCGTAAGACGTTTGGCGGAGATGCGCACGTGCCTGTGGCGATCTGGGTGATTGCTGCGATCTCAATCCGCTCTGGTAGATCTTCAAGTCCATTTCGAACAGGGAACTGGACCGCACTGTCCACATAGTGGAGATATTTCAGGCCGTTGTCCTATCGAGCCAATAAGCTTACTTTGGGAAGCACGCATCAGATCCGTACCAGTCGTATGAATCTCCATTGTCCATTTGGCCGCCGCGCAAGGCCGCCGTTAGCTGGTGTGGGGATGCCATTGACGAACCATGCCCCTTGCAACAGGCACTGTATTCGTTGTTGACGGACGAACTCGGCGGACTCGCGGGTGATCTTCTCTTTCAAATTCCTTAATTCCCAGTGTCAGCAAAGAACCCTAAGATCACATGCCAACATTCTTACCGCACAGGAACTTTGCTTAGAAGGTCGTCTTCTGCTTCAAGCTCTTGCATCTGCCTGTCCCTCACAGCGCGATACTCGCAGTCGAGGAAATCGTGCTCCACCTCGTGCCATGGCTTGATGTTTTCCCTTTGCAACGCCACCTTGACCCTTGAGGGAATCAACGGTGAATATCACAAGGATTAGGAGAGATCATGACGTACTGGCTTCGAGCGAGTGCCACAATGCGAGAAAAATCGCCCGCTGCAGAACCACTCTCATTCCACATTCGCAAGAAAAATTGGGTGGCAAGAGCATGGACCCGGTAAAAATTGAGGAAAAATGGCTGGTATGTCGTTGATGTTGAATCTGATGATAGGCATGTTAGATGAGTTGCGTACTCCGCGACAGATTACTAACATGCAGGAGCAAAAATCACCCAATGCTCTGCAAGGAGTTCAACAATTTCATTCGAAGCCCTTGCGATGGGGCATCGCCTGTCTACCGGACGGCTCAGCTGTTCCAATATGACCTGCCGACGATATTGATGTTGGTGTTTGTGATGAGGAGTGAGAGTATAGAAAGCTCACTTTTGAGAACAGCTCCGGGTCGTCTGCAACAAAATTACGCTGCGACACGTTCGGTCGGAGGACCGTACGGCAAAAATGACAGTGCTTACCAAACAGTCAAGCCCAAGCTCCCCCACTTCTTGAAACTCGTGCACCAGATTTTCACTTGAAAACCCAAGCTTCCGCCACTTCAATACTTCACCATCATTATCCCGCCCTTCCTGAACTTTGCTACAATTCCATATATATTCAAGAGTAGATTCATGAAGAGGTTCAACCTCGGGCTCAACAAGCGTTGATTTCTTACGGTAAGTCACACGCACGATATTGGCCTGGAAGTCGAGAATCGAGGACGTGAGGTCATCTATATTATGTGACGACATGAGTCGCTAAAAACTCTATGAGGGGTCCGCAAAACACAAATCGGATGCCACGCACTATAACCGCTTTCCGAACGTTGAGCCGCTCTAGTTCAGAGATAAACTCATCCCATTCAGTATCATTGACGTGCGAAAGCAGGGAATTGATCAGCATCATGCTGCAGGAATGTCAGTGCCTGGCACACCTGAACTGCCTGTGCATTGCACATACCTATGTAGAATCATCGCAGTATCTGCGCTTCCAAGTCGATTCACGACAGTTTCCAATGACCCTTTTTCCCTCCGCATCTGCTGGAAAACGATCTGGAAACCGTATCGATACACCGAGCCAGGGGGTGCAACAGGGGGAGCTCTACTCGAACTGGCGATTAGTGGTCCAGGCGCATTCATTGGGTCAGCTTCAACAAGCTTCTTTAGGATAGCAGTGGCAGGCCGGCAAACATTGATGAGAGAATTTGACGAAGAGAGGATTTGAACGACTTTAAAAACGAAAGTATTGTCGAGCGTTGACCAACCGTAGTCCAGGTCCATCAGGTTGTGCATTGCTTCGAGAGCGTACTGAAACAGATACTTAGACTTGACCTTGGATTTGGTCAAATTGACACGCACCGCAAGCGTGTTTCCGTGCTCGGTGCAAATAACTTGTGCGAGCTCGGAAAGACCCCCATGACTCAAAAATTCCTGAGCAAACTTTTCTTCCTGGGAGCACAGCCATTCATTGTTGATATGAGCATTGAATGAAAAAATCCAACGCACTTTAATGAATTTCTTTAATGACCAGAGAGCCATTTTGAAGGTTTTCTCATCTCGGACAAGGAGTTTCTGGACGATTTCTGCGGCCTCGATACTGGGACTATTGACCAGCCTAAAGAGTGTTACATATACAACGTCAGTAATGCATGTTGATCATAATCCCAATATTACATACTTGAGATTCGCTTTGTTCTTGATCTTCTTCCGCAAATTCTCGTTCACGATCAGTTCATCGGTATCTTTATCCCTCAAAGCGAAATTAGAGGAGGGCTCTGTAACTTTGAGATTAACGCAGAGTTGCCTGACTACATCATCAACGGTGAGTGTAGGGTCGATTCGAGTGCGGACCGTCACGCCCTCCTTGGTGGTAACATTGTTGGTTGGAATGAGCCCTGTTGACCTGGGACGCGTGCTATTCGTTGCAGGTGGTGCGAGAGTTGTGCGAGAAGCGCCAGGCGCTATAGAACCATTGGTAGCTGACATAAGGATATTTTGTGAGGTGAGAGCGAGATGGAGATATTAAATGAATAAAGATGGTGTATCGAGGCGATCTAGGATCCAGTGGGGTATTCCTAGATAGAAGGCGGTTATTATAAACGGACATATATTGCAACAAGTTGGGTCAGATATGGAATACATCGTCTCCACCACGCGTCGTAAGACACGCAGCTCTGACTGACGTGCAAATATTCTCGGATTTCATCGCGCCATCTGTAACAAAAGAGCAATATACCCACAGTGTGTTCTGGCCAAACCCTTGCGCAAGACCTGAAAAAAGGATATGAACATGTAAATATGGAAGCAGGACATCGATTATGGAAACATAAAATTCAGATTATGCATTAGTGTATCGTCTGCATGTAAAGAAAACATTCGGCCTGACGTGCAAATAAAAAGATAGAAAATGGCTCATCAGATAGAGCGAATCTGGACAGTTACTCACCAAACTCGAGTTCTCTGAGACTGCCAAGCTGCTGTGAAGGGAATGAAATAGCGCGATACGCAGTGCAAAAGAATGGACGGTAGTGAGATGAGAGGCGAGAGGCGTTGTCAACAGCCAGATCTGCAGACAGGGAGTAAAAGGTTATCTGCACTGCAGCGCGGTGCAAGCACGAAACCTTGATGAGCACCGCCTAGCTCTCCGCAACAGCAACAACAGAGACGAAGATCGAGCACCGCCAGAGCAGAAATCGGTGAAAACAAGCGACATAGACGCGCAACCACTCTAAGACTACCGTGAGATCCCGTCGCTTCCAATCATAGGGCTTGAACATCATCATGGCATCGTAATTTCCTGGACAACTTCGCAGGCACTCAACAACGATCATCGCAATGACTGGAATCATAATGATCTGCGCTACACGCGAAGGTTCTCTGAACCCATTCAGGATGGGAATCGATCTCTTTGATGGAAACCTTGTAAAAAAATACGGCTCTGCAACGTCACTGTTGTGCTACTACGTACGGCTGCAACGCCCTGCAACGTTGATGAGGATCTGAACAGAAATGAGTCAGCCATCAATGAATTTCCCCTCATCCTGCTGGGTGTTAGGTGAGGACCACAGGTGACAGCTACTAGTAGTCACGGAATCTTTTTGCAAGCTGATTTTTGTAGATCACAACTGATGCAGTGTACTTACTGCTTACAGTTGCAGAGCAATTCCCGATGGTGCCCGGCACAAGTCCTGAGTCAGCCTCTTTGAACGTCCTATGTACGCACTGAGTGGCTGACTGCTGAACGGACCTACATCCCTTCGTACCAACTTCTAGACCATTGGTAACCGGTTGTTCACCATGTCATCCCATACCCTTCCGAAGTCTTTTGCCGTCGAATGCTTGGATTTTCCAGCACTATCAGATAGGAAGGCATTGATAAAGAAACCTCGACCTATCCTCCGAGACTTGCGAAACACTCTGGCACTGCAGGCAACCGAGAGCAGCTGCTATAGTATCGAACAAGGTGGCCCCTTTGACGCTTCCCCTTTCTCCATCATAAAAAGTCCCACTTCCCCGGAACATGATAGGCACAACCTCGGAAATGGCAAGTATCGAATCAGCCCCATTGCCCTCCCTGCTACTCCGCATACTGCACCCATCGACACGCTCGCCTTTCACGCTTCGAATCGAGATACACGCGCTGAAGAAGAAAATAATTTCAGTGGCAAGCGTAGCTCGTCAATGATCGTTTCATATTCTGATCATGGAAATCCCAACATCGACAACATGTCCTCCCCTTCAGAACACAAACGTGCTGCCATCCATCACTGCATCAAACCGCTCCATCCGCGGAGCGCTCCTCTGAACCGTCATGCCGACAACCAGACAGCCCTGGTCTTCGCCATCCCTCCACGCTCTCCCACACTCCCGCTCAGCCCACCTACTGCATCAAGCTCTCCGATATCTGATCTTCTTTCTAAGCGTTCTGGTAGGATGTTCAGGCTCGTTCCAACCCAGAACGACTGCTTCGTGCATGCTGTTGCGACCGACCTGACTGATTACCATATCGAAAGCCCACTGGAAAGTCCTTGCTCGTCCTCTCCGACACATATCGGCTTTCCCCCTGATATGCTCGCACTGCTTCAGGAACTTGATGACCTTGCTAGTTGGGTCCAAGATTTTCCATACCCTGAAGAGGCTCTAGGTGTACCTGATATCCTTACCATTGGCTCAGCCGTACCTGTATCATGTCCACATACGCTCCAACGGCTCGGTGATGACCTAGGTGATCATTTCCTCCAACAACCCGTGTTGCCAGACAAAGGTAAGAGGCGGAGGCTGACCGAACCCACGGATGATATGTCCGAGGTGAATCAATTTGCTTTATTGGCATTTTTTCTAGGATTGATCTCCTTGGCAGTACCAAATTTCAACGAGTCATTTGGCTATTTCACCAGCCAACACACCCATCGCACGGAGGCGATCAGTCCGATATATATACGAGCCTCAGGTACATATTTTTCTTGCCTTTCATATCATGTCCTCTCGGTTGATAACCCATAAAGGGCACGCCATCATTTCTTGTTGGTAGTTCTACCTCACCTATCGCATACCCCGCAGAAGGGTACCGGAGTCCCCCTCGCGAAGTCATCGCACCTGGTCTATCTCCCATTACCAGTCTCACTGCAAGTACCCCTGTCATCCGAGCATGCGGTCGCCGCTCTGTACCCGATGTATCACCGCCGCCCTTGGTCTCTCCGCCTACTGGCATGACTTCGTTCAAGGCGTTCTTCAAGAGGTCTCGCTCCAATACGATGTCAGTGCCCCGGTCAAACATTTGTGGGAGGGAGAAGAAGAAATTTGGGTGGCTAAAGATATAGCGGTCATGGTATAGCAGTACTAGTGGATTTCTGTTGTTTCAATTTTCTTGTTTTGTACATTGGTTCTCGTGTAGTAGTTTTTCGCTTGTGATGTCAATTTCAAATTCGCGAGCATTCCGTGACCAAATTTTATTCCGCAAGGCCGACAACACTGCATGAGTCTCCAACGAAGGCTCACTTTAACAAGCTGGCCATTTTTACTGTGTAAGTAAGTCTGTAGACCTGTCAAGTAAACCCTAGTCGCTGTATAACTTTGGCACTAGTCAGCCTCAGCCGGCAGTAGGCTAAACGCCGGAGTCAGCCGCCGCCGCCATTCGCTTCAGACAGTAAGGACCATGGTATTCCCTAATGTTTGGTGCGTCTGCATTGTTCTTTTCTCTGAATTGCTTTTTCGTATCAAAAATGTCTTCCGGGTCACCCTCACGCATTCCTCGTCCTCCAGCTCGCCCATCTCCCTTGCCGTCCCCGCCTTCACTCGAGATCGCAACCGTCCTCGCTCAAGTAGGCCCGTTCGACGATCTCAACTCACTCGTTCCATCCCTCTCGTTCACAACTAGCTTAGCAGATGATGAAAGTGACTGGGAGGACGTGCCGCCGTTCCCAAAGGATCGCCGGCCACCTATATTTATCATTCAAAGTCATCGCGCTCAAGTGCCATTTGCTGTTCGTCCAGGTGTCATCGCTCTCGGAGACATACATGCAGACGAACGCACCGCTCGTATCGTTATCTCTGCGCCAACAATCCCGCGCATGAACTTGGTCATGAAGGAACAGCTCTTCATGAACACTTGGGTTGTGAGTTGAATTCTGTATGATTTGTCACTTTAGCTCACAAATAGCGAATGTAGGATAGGCTAACTCCCCAATGTCCTCCCAGGCATGTCCCCTGGACTAGCGATAATTTTGTTCCTAGGCGTGATTGGATTTCTGAAGGTTCCATTTTTCCGGCTGAAACCATCAAGTCGCAAAATGGGAAGATACGACAAGCACGGATGGATCAACGGATCCCAAATGGGCCTTCCAAAGAAACATTCCCTCAATCTACACCCTGCACTCCAAGCTTCCGAAGTCACAGGGAGACTGCTGTTATTTCGAAGGAAGGTCCTGAGCATCAGGTCGGGTGTAATCGATGGTCTGTTCACGTTCCAATCACTGCTATCAAGCAAAATACTGTTTCATCTGGACCAGGACGCGTCCGCGGACAAATGGGGACACGGGCACATTTCTCGGCCAGTCCCGTTCTTGAATCTTGTTCTGATAAGACAATAAAGCAACTGGTATCAACATGCCGCAAGTCATCTCGCGCGTTGCCACAGCTCGGTTCTATAGATTCTCTGGCTATTCGAAGAGGCAAGAAGGTCTCCGGTTTGCAGCTCAAGGAGATGGACAATTTGGAGTATCCTGATATCCCTACGGCCTTCCGTGGGTCTCCGACCGTCTGGTCGCCGAAATTTGACCCTGGTGTTCCCAATGGAAAGCTTTTCACCGACCATAGTAGTATGCTATCAAACCTCAGATCGCAATACGCCGCGCTTACGAGTGGGATCTCCACGCCTGTGACGCACGAAAACAAGGAATGTCAAGATGCATTTGTTGACTCAGACACGGACTCTGTATCGTTAATGGCATCATCCTCCCGTGACGATGAGTGGGCTTTTGAGAGTGACCTCGATCTTGATCTTCAAGGCGCCATTGGCGATATGTCTCGCACCCCGACCCCTTCATTTACATCAAAGATCGCACCAGATAGGCCAAACGAGTCTCTGAATGTCACTCCAGATCGTCGTTCCGTCCGTGCAAGTCTAACTCGTGCCCCCTCACCTCCTTGTCTGCAGTCAGTAGTCCCTGCGGTCAAGGTTTCTTCAACGCCCCTGACTGGTCCACCATGCGTCCCTCTCCCTCCCCCTCCTGTTTTAATTAGTCCTTCTACTCCTCCGCGGGTGAGAGGAATTTTAAAGAAGACCAAGAGTGTTCGCTTCGAGGATGTCAGATGCAGTCAAGATGTGGGCTTACTTGTCATGCCAGTACCGGATCCAACAGCAGCAAAGCGCCCTTCTCCTCTACGGAACAGCTTCATGGGCCCTATCGATAGCGACACGTCGGCAGACGCAAATAAGCCTGTGAATACTGAACCCGTGACAGGTCCTACCGCGCCGCAGCATAAGATGATTCAGGAGCCTGTCATTAAGAAGAAGTCGCACACGATGAAGTCCAAGCTCGTCCCAAAGGGTACCATACTTAGCTCTCATCGCGTATCTGAGGTTCCTATTCTGAAATTCGTCGACACCAACGTCTGCCAGCAGGTCCCGCCAGTAGCCGAGCTCAAGGAATCAGCAACTTCTACTCCTGGCCGTCACAATCGTGTTGCCAGTGCAGAAAAAGAAACCGGGCAAACTACCTACGCTCGTGCTCGCAAGCGGTGGTCGACGATGAACGAGAACGATCTCAAGCTGGGAGTCGATGGTGCTGCACCCAAGAGCCGTCTTACTACGCCTCTGCGGAATATTTTCAAGTTTAAATAAATAAATTACATATTTCTGGCGTTACTCTTACGTTCCTTGCCTCCTGCATTCGATATACTCTTTTATACTTGAATTCATCAATCCTTTTATTCTCGTGCCTGTCATCTTAGTGTTACATGAACTTGCGATCTTCGAGGCCTGGTGGTCTAGTAGTATGATTCCTTGTTAGGGTAACTACGTTTCGAGGAGGTCCCGGGTTCAATTCCCGGCCAGGCCCAAAATTTTGCCTTTTTATACACTTCTTTCCCGGTAGTCCCTAACCTCGGTGTCAGTGATTCTCATTACCATGATAGTGGAGATTAGCGCCAGACCGACTCAGCGGTATGTACTCCCAGCTCCACCACACGACGGTGGGTTAACATAGGATTTGAAATAATAGCCCCGGCGCAGCTATAGCTATGATTAGAGATGACCTGATCGACACCGATCATGATCTTCGGGCAACTTTTACACGGCTCCTTTGTTTTTGCACATCACAGGCAATCAATCAATCAATCAAGCTCAAGGTTTGTGCCAACACCATACCAATGCTTCCGCCTATGTAATTGCTATTTATTACGCGTGGAGAGTCATAGCACGAAGGAACGACCATCTTCATTCTTACATGATCTGTAGTGGAAAGTAGCTACAAGACAGTAGCGAAGGGCTGCAAGTTGGTAATGTAGGTGCCCCACCTTCCTCCGTGCCAGCTGGCGAAATTCTTCCAAGCAGCGCTACTTTCACCATTGGTGATTTTGATCCAGGTGAGCCACGCCCCGAGGATACCATCTGCATATGTGACGGTGTTTCCCATGACGAACTTCCCTCCCCCATTCTTTGACAGCCAGCTGTCTACAGCAACCAAACCTTCCTTAGCTTTAGCCCAGTCAGTGTCACGCTGGGTACCAGCAGGAGAGAACTCCTCGATCTTCTTCCCATACGTAGCCTCTCTGGTTGCTCTGAAGTACTTCTCACTGGAAGGATTCAGGATGTAGCAGCTGCTGGCGAGCTGGTATGGGAAAATGCTTCCGATGGCTCCTGTAACACCAGCCTCTAATGCTGCCATCAATGGCTTCGTGCCGGGAGGGAACAGGGTGGTTCCACTCGGGTAGGTCGTATCCAGGTATTCGGCGATAAGGAAGGAGTCAGAAACAACCTTCCCAGTATTGGGGTCATTGATAATGGGGAGGGTGTATGATGGGCTGCCATCAGCCTTGGTGCCTGTCGGTGGCGCCCCAATCTTCTTGGCAAGAGCTTCGATGTCAGGGTACTCGATCCACTCGGTCTTGTACGCAACACCCTTGATGTTCAAGGCATATCTATGCAAGTGCAAGGTAAGTGACTGCCTATATCACTGCATACACGGAGTACACACCGGGTCTTCCAAGTATTTGGGGACCATGCATTCACCGGCAGGGTCGAGGGGAGGTCGTAGAATATAATCGGAGATGACATGTTGATCGAGTGAGTTTGGGTCTGCCATCTGGAGGGTCATTAATACCTGTTCGGGACTCCGCTACGGGAATGAAAACAACAAACATATGGTGAGTATGTAGAAGATTTCTCACAACATTGCTCACCTCGCCACGAGGACGTTCCTTTTTGGCCACCGAAAGGTGTGATGATGCACGTCACACATGGGAAAGAAATCAGTGTCATACCTTGATTTGCTCGATGCATGTTAGCTTTCTCAAGTCCTAGAGTGTTTGTGATGTCATCAAAGAAGTTGCAAACCAAAACGAAACGTGACATGATACAGCCGTATGTCCACATCTAAGCAAGAGAAGTGGCCCATAAACCCTAAGTTTAGTTGTTACTCTCAAAGGCCACGGCCTCGACCCAAATGTCCGCCTCTGATGGCGCCTCTTCCAGCAAACCCGATTCGAAACCCCCTGGTCATTATGGGCGGGCCCCACTGACCTGGCTCCCCAGGATAGTCCTGCGGGGACTCCCCTGTTTCGCGAGGTCTGGGAAACCGTCCTGGCATGGGAGGGCCATCGTCTTCGTCGTTATCTTTCTGAACATCTGTGTGTGGCTATTTTGATCCAGAAATCGATCAGCAGTCAGAACTCAGTCAGCCAAAATCTCACCTCTAAATCGATGACGAGAGCTCCCATGTGCCACCCAGCGGCTGCTACAGCAAAGCAAAACATCTTATCCCTCTGTGCTTCCCCGTGATCAAAGCTGACCTCCGCGGGCTCGGAGATGCCCGGCGGATACGGACCGCCGTTGGCGACAGCAGCTCTTCTGCGTGCTTCAGTTCTGTAGCCTCCTGGCTGGCCAGGGGTAAGTGTTCCGGGATCACCGAGGCCGAGTGCACCCCGAGAATATTCACCCCACGTCAAAAGCTTCCCGGTGGATGTAAGAGCACCATAATGGTAATCTCCAAGAACGACGGAGATAACGTCGTTGTTTTGGAGGGCGGGGAGAATCACAGGATTCGAATCGGCATGTGTTTCGTGAGAACCTAAGAGAATGACAGAATTGGAACCGGGAGAATAAGCAACAAATGTTTGAAATTGAGCCGAGATCTAGGAGATGGATCAGCTACGTAGGAACATTCGAAACTCTGCCGAGATAATTACATGAGATATTCGCAAGCTCTGCGGTGGCTTCAACTGAGAAGAAACATAAGCGGGGTGCTGCTGAACCTTGTCAACTTCAGAGAAGTTAGGAAGCTGATAATGCGTAAGGACGAGACTGTTCCACGAATAAAATTAACCTACGTATTCCCATCTCTCAGACCGAACGGCAACATGACTTTGAACAAAAATCGAGAGAACATGACCATGATTGGTCAAACCGATGAGCCGATTCTCCAAAGCTGCGAGCTTAACAAGTTTCACGGGTTCCGCTGGCCCTAGTGGTAGCTCCGGCAGTTGAGGCAGCGGTGGTAACCTTGTGGGTTCTTCTTCGTGAAGCTCCCATGTCGAGCATGGGATGACACCACCCTCTGTAGCGTGAGCTTTTAGGTCCGCGGCATCCATAGCCGCATTCTGTGCAGCGATAACATCCTTTAGGGGTGCACTGAATGGCCACCAGACATACACATCACCAGATTTGGTAAGGACTGACGAAAAGTTCCAGCCAGATTCAACCAGTGCAGGAGTAGAATCCAATGAAGTTGCATCGAGCGCCGGCGTGGCGAGCCTGAAGGGACGACCCCAGCTTAAAAAGGTCCAAACGTGATGCTGATCGTCCAACGTGGTAGCATGCAACCGGCCACAACTAACAGGTGTGAACAGGTATTTTACTCGACGCACAAGAATACTCAGACCTGATGCTCCGCGTGGGAGATGGCATGTCAAGTTTCAATGGCGTATGAGCTGGTTTTGCCGATTCGGAGTACCCATCGCTTTGTAGAGCAAACGAGGTGCCATTCAAAGTTCCTGAGTGCGACGTTGGTTTCTGTCCTTGATATCTCACGATCATCTGTGGACTCACCCCACACGTATACACCACCAGCAGAGTCTAGTGCAAAAAAAGCCCTTTTTGAAGTCACATGAGCAATTTGGTGTATAAGACAATGACAACATACCATCCAGCAGCTGAGAGACTGACTATACGTGCGCCTGATTTGATCTGCAACTCGACTGGGCGTGGGACATCATGAAGAGTTGAGTTTGGTATCCTCGTCAATCCTAATCTTCCCTTCGAAGTCTCGCTACATGAAGTAATTAGACTTACTAGTAGCGGAAGGGTAACTGGATTGCGGAAGATGGCGCTTACCCCCACACATAAGTCTTTGGGTTAAGTAAACCTCTATAGAGACGTTTCCATCCGCTAATTCGTGCGGTCCTCTCGTCTGTGAAATTGAAATCCTCTTCCAACTTTCTCTTCCAGAATGTCTCATCGTTGCATAATCGCGCAAAGAAGTGATCTGTTTGTCCCAGATGGACGAGATCTGGAATAGCAAGCCAAGGTAATAGATTATCCAAAAGAACTTCGACGGGTAAGTCAGAAAGCATAGTCATCGAGTGAATGGTTGCAATACAGAATCTAGCAGGCAAGTCGGAGAACACAACTGAGGGAGCTGCGACTGGGGAGCTGCGGTTCACACTGATGTCATGTTGCGGGGGGTTGATGCTACGAGGGGTTATTGCTTGGTAACCATATTAGGGAGGAGTGGAGACCATCTGTCTTGTGTTCGCCACAAGATCGATAAATAATGCCATGAAGCTTTGAAGAGTCCAGAGGCACACACCAGAGACTTGGTACGCCGCATTGAAAGTCATTGGGAAAACTTAGTCTAACTGGACAGGCACTAGACTCACCCCAGATCTCAGTCCGTGGCTATTTCTGCTTCTCATCAACAACTCATCCATAGCGGTCTACATGCGGGCCATCATTTTGCTTGAATCCTGTACGTAGCAAATACCAGTCGTCAAATTACAAGCGCCACACCTCCACTGCTCTCCTTTGCATCAGTGCGGGGGAGATACTGGAACCATACTTCTCAATTTGAAACCATTCAAATCGAAGCATCTCCCGCACTCGCCAAGTAATCCATTCCTTCTCGTAATCGGGGAATCTCTAACACTGCTGTTACTCCTTTTTAGTAGATTGCAAACGCCAGGCTAGCCCAATAACTTCACCGAGCGTAGCCAGGAACGATCATCAAACGCTATTTTATGTCCCGACTATCCAGTGCATGGTGTAACATTAAACCGAGGTTTCCAATGAAGGACGTTTATCGCGATCACCGCAGCACCTGTTGTGACGGCAGACCGCTGGCCGATAGTGGCGTGCTCCCTGTAGTTGCGCGTTTAGCACACTAATCCGCCGCGGCTCCGCTCCGGTGAGCCAGGGGGCTCCGTAACGCCCTGCCCCAGGGCTGCTGCTATTTTCACTCGGCGGCTCCAAGAAGCTTCTTCCAGCTCTAGACACAGTGTGTCCATGTGGAGGGACTTTATATTCGTCCAACGCTTGCGCTGACTATTACCTCGTTTCACGGCGCAAAAATTATTTTCTTTTTGCTCGTAAGTCGCTGAATCTGATAACGATGCTATCCTGATAAGCTGACACAACCTTGTCAATAATTTAATGAGTACGACAAACGTGTCTTCGTCATCCATCACCCGCACTCACGATAAGTGAACCCAGCCAGTGACTGCCGTACATCTTTGACAGTAAGTATCCTGGGATCCGTCCTCAGTGAGTCACTCACGGTTTGGACGGAATTCCGACTGGCCAAGGTAGAGTTGACTAGTCGTCCGTATTCGAAGAGCACAAAAATACACCGTTTTACATGATCGGCTTCTCAGGAACTGTGAAACCCATCATTGACCTCAGGAGTTGATAAAGCTCAAAAGGAGATAATCAGCTTCCCAAAACACGTGACGGCCGCCAACTACAAAGTTGCCCCCACAGTGCCACGCACAAGAAGGCGTTCCATGTACGAGATCTGGAACGCAAAAGGGGGTCGGAAGGCCCATCGTTCATTTATCTGATCAAATCTTCCTTTCGTAAGTAGTAGTGGCGAAGCTTCTCGAACTCATGACGTTTGCCCATTGATATTTCTTTATCTGTCTTTGAGAACAATTGCGAGCCTTTATGTACACAGTGTTAATTGAATCAGAACCTCATTCTAAAGTTTGCTACTTATAAATAACAGACATACCGACTCGTTCAATACGTCTGTATTACATAGATAACCAATCGGAGACTCCTGGGCCTCATGGATTAGACCTCCAATCGACGCCGGTACATAATAACTCGACTGCATGTTTCAACGCAGGTATCTCGAGCCCGGCGGGCCGGTAAAAAGACTAATGCGGTACCCGCAACTACCCGCGGCACAAATAGACATGTACGTACATTGAAGTACTGAAGCCGCAGACAATGGACGTCCTTACGTCTTCAAATTGATCATGCTGACGCATGCAGGGTCAAATGGTGTATCGGTGTTCAAGCAACCGGCAATGCAGATGTCATGCTGCCGCCATCATATCAGCATGATGCGCTATCATCGCCCTTGCACAATTGACCATGTGGATCCATCCCTGCACGCAGCTTGCCATGCGTAAGCATTACAACACCGAGCGCCTCGAAGGAGTGACTGTGAAGCTGTCATATGGCAGAGCTTTATCACCATGACTGTTTTGATCGAGGATCGAGTTTCACTTCACGAGAGATGGAAGGACCAGCTCGGGAAATGCTTCTATCCCGTATGGACCCAAAACTCGTTGACCACAACGGTGAAAAAGCTGGAGTCATGGGATCGGCCGTGGACGAGCACAAGCAGCACATTAATAACCTGATCAAGTCGAATGTCAGTCCATCTGCCTTATATATCGAATGGCTGCACAAGTGTGAGGGGAATAACGTACTTCTTTAGAGTCCAGCTTGTTCTGAAGAACAGTTCTGATAATTACCGAAAGGTCCGATCTTTCTAGGAAAGGATACAGCAACGGAATGGAGACGCACACAATGTTGATTGACCGTATCCTGAATTTTAAATGTGCCCACCTTGGATTCCGAGGCAAGTCTGAGACGAGCATACCGATAGGTAGAAGATAAAGATGTGCATAACAAGGGTGCGATTTTCCGCTGTATCGCAGATCAAAGGATCAGCCTCGAAGGAAGTGCCTGTCTGTGGAGCGGGAATTTGCGGCCGCATGAGAAAGTCTAGGGGATAGTTGGGCGCAACTGAGCACGGCCACAAGGCAAATGCACGGGCGTCGTCGTCGCAGCAACAGTCCTTTGGGATGCGCGGCATGAGTGTGGCTCCATGTGGGTCATTCGGAGACAGTGTGCTAGATTTCTGTTGCGTGGCGTAAGGTGGACCTCATGGTACCGTGCACTGCAGTCCCATACAAGCGATATTATTTCACCTGCATCAAACCTGCATTGCAATAATTGCATAAAAACCAAACTCACTCAGAAGTGCAGAAACTCAATCGATGACAGTAAATATTATATTCATGTACGTGATCGCGATGGGTGCGGTTGTTACGTCATGTTCTCACGACTTCGGAACTACATCACTGTCCAATTGGAATCGCTCGACAACGTGCCCTCAGATGGTGGCAAACTGCCAGCCACTCTTCTCAAGTTAAATTTTATGAGCGGTAGTCAGGGTCCTTGATCCCATGTACCATTCACAAGGTCCACTATGAACTTCTCGCAGAGGAAGAAGTCAGGAAGGGAATTGTCGACCTGACCTTAAGAATCTATTTCTTTCGTTCCTACTCATGTACAGAAGTAACTATTACTAGGATGGCAACTATGATCCGTAAAGTACAGCTCCATGATTATTGGGCGAAGGTCTCCTGTGTAATGTGAGGAGGCGTTCCTAAACATGAACGAATAAAATATGAAAGCATAGGAAAGTGGTGAGAGAGAAAACTAGTAATGTATGTACTTAGTAGGCTAGTAGTCAATAGCATGAACAATATAACTTCAGCAAAGAATGGAGGCGGTGATGCGTGGCATGAAAGGCGTGAGCACCATGGAACTGCCAATGGTATCGTGATAAAATCCCAACAAAAGGGAGGTCGGAAAGGAATGGGTAGGTGCATCGCAAACGTGAAATCTTTAGGACTACTTGTCATCAATTCAACCACTTCGTCGCTTTTCATCATAGCTCCCATGTCCCGAACCTGGACGGTTGTCTCCGTATACGCCATACGAGCCATACACGTCAAGGTCCGTACTGGCCCCCGTATGCTCATAGCCCGGGAGAGGAGTCAAGAGCGTGCTGTTCGTTGGGAGGCGGCTCATCCCCGTGTGCGACGAGGGCATGTTTGATTGGTGGTTTGCGGTGTATGCAGGGCTGCTGGTACGAGAAGCGGAAGGGAACAGGCCACTGAAACGCTGCTGCCGGCGCTCGTAAACATCCTGCATGTCAATCTCATGCATCTCCTCTGGAGAGGCCGTTGGAGTGAACCGGTCAACATGCGAACTTTGCGGATGCGAGTGAAGCTGGTAGTCCACGTCGGGGTATGAGTCATGCATACCACGCTGGAGATAAGCATGATGAGTCGACCTCGCCATCACCGCTGACGCAGCAGCCCGGGCGTCGGCTTCCTCCTTTTTCGACTTCCGCCACTGTTTACGAAGCTCTTTAAATTCTGCAAGTGTACAGTCAGCATTGGTATTTTCGACGGTTAAAAATAATGATGAGAAGTCGACATTGCCTTCGCGAGGTACCGAATAGACCCGGCTCAAGTAAAACGCAAGCGTGCAGACTCACCGTTTGGACTGCGCTTGGCGCCGTGTTTCTGCATCGTAACGTGGGCATTTAAGTGGTTTAGAGTACCGTATGCCTTTGAGCATGAGGGCCATGAACATTGATAAAGCCGTTCGATCTCGTCGTAGCGCCGCCTTGGACGCTTCTTGACAGCGTTTCCAGGGAGGGCCACGAACGAGTATTGTTTACCGTCAGAACTTGAACCGTCAACGAACCGCCTGGCGCCGTTGGACGATGTGGAAGTGCCCGTGCCGGGCGGTGATGGACCATAGTCCTCGGACAGGGTGCCGTAAGGCATACCAAGGAAGCCCATTGTGGGGGAGCCCTCGCCACCCGAGAAATTAGGATTAAGAGGTGATATAGGTTCTTCTAGGTCGACGGGCTCGTAACAGTGTAATGGATGATCTTTGTCGTTCCACGGTGATCCCGACAGTTGATCGCGGCCAGACCCTGCGCTCAGCGTGCGTTGCAGAGACGAGGCGTAGTTCCCATACAATCTGGGGGATGATTGTGATGAGGTGTAATGGTGCTGCAGCTGTTGATATCGCCCGGAGGCTAGATCGGCTGAAGAACTCGTGGAATAACCGCCTATTGCGCTGCCATACATGGCTGGCTCGGACATGCGGCGTTGATCCAAGAGGGCATGGGCGTATTTATCGGTTCCACGGGAGCTAAGGTTCGACGTAATTGGGTAACGCACCATATCCGGTGGGGAATAGGAAGATGCCGATGTAGGAAAATGATGCTGATGATGGGGAGCACTGTATGGCTGAGGAAATGAAGCAGTCGGATGATCATCAACGGAAGAAGGGGAATTTGAGACATAGCGGGTGCCATTGACCGGCGATGTACCTTCGGCAGTGCGAGTATGGGAGACGAGGGCGTAATTAGAAGTTGGAGAAGTATTTGAAAGTGATGTATACTGTTGAGAAGAGGATGCTACGTCATACAAGTTATGAGGGTCTGGATGGGACCCTTCATCGAACTGTGTTCGAGGAGCATAGGTGTAGTTTGTTGTTCCCGCCGGCTGGGAGGAGTAATTAGAATCATTATCGACGGTCATGGGCTGAGGGGGGTCCACGAGACTGGAAAGGTCGTGAAATAAAAAGTGCTGAGAAACGCGAGGACGCGCTTTGTTAGCTTGCTGGGCAAGAGCAAGAAGAGGTGGTGGTTGGAGGAGAAGTGGTGCCTGCATTGGATGGGAACCTGAAGAAGACGGAATCTAGCGGAAGTTGTGTGAACCGACTTAGAAAAAGAAGACTGTTGCGGAATGAACAAGTTTGAGTGGATTCGAGGAATAGTGACACAACGAGATTGTCCGATTAGGTGGAAGAGTTAATATATGTTACGGGATAGAGTAATAAAAACATACGTGACAAAGCTCTCCGATCTTAAAGCTCGACAAGCTGAGCAAATCTGCAATCAATCCAAGCACCGGAATGAAATGACGGGCGTACTATCCACAACCGTAGTGTCTCCAAGCAGAGCTCCGGTCGAGTACAGCTGTGTTCTTGTCTCAGTCAACCGCGCTGATCGTTGTCCAATATTACAATGTCAGATCTAAGATCCAAGAAATCCCGTGACTTCCATCCTTCCAATTTCAAATTATAAAAAAACCCATTATACTGGAACTTTATTTCTCAGTTTGGTACTTTACGTGCCAATCACTTTTCACCCGAAGGGCGTCCCGATTTTGCCGCCGCACATGACATCTCAGCCATTCCATCGGTCATCCACTTGAACACCGCTGCCGCAAAACCCATTCAGCATTCGATACTCCAGCGTCCACCACGGAGCTTCTCACACAGTGCTCTCCCTCCCAAGCTTGCCTGTACGATGTCTTCGGCCCCGCGATCAACCCTCCCCAAACCACAATAATACCGTTATTGTGGGTGGTTTTCTTTCTCCTTGCGGTGATGCCATCACTGGCTTCGTGATATATGATAAGACGGCCCGGTCACATTGTCACGCAAATTATGCCAAAAAGTGTAACAGCCACACCCCGCAGTGAGTACACTCCTCCGCGCAGCCTCGATATCCAGCATGTGGCGTCCGTTGCCAAATCGTCCGCGCATTTGATGTTTTGCAATAAGACTACCCCCGGTTGGCAGGCAGTCACCGCAAACCAACGTCAATGTTATGACAGGGCACCTCTCGCTAATCTCTCGTGGCTCGCAACGGCGGTGAACCACAACATAACCATCAATTGGTGTCGTTTCTGCGGAGCGCACAATGTCACGCTGCTGAACAGCCAGCCCTGTCAGACATTTCAGTGCATCACAATCTTACCACATATGCAAGGTATGCGTATTATACAGCAAGTTTGATATATCCAGACGTTGACATCCGACGGAATGACTTGAGTCGATCGGCAGACTTTTGACAGTCGGCGCCACTTTGCTCGGTGATTAGATATCCAAAGTGTGCAAGCAGTGGGTGCAGGCTGCAGCACGTATGTGTATGATGTTTCAACCAATTTGAGCATACTATCAGTACCCCATTTGCAACTGCACTCCGATCTCATGTCACCGGATCAACTTGGTGCAACGGTAAACCACCATCGCCAGAGCAATGTGCACGTCGCAGATTATAATATGGCGACCACTAAGTTTCAAATTGGAGGCAGACTTACCGCCGCACCTGATGGTAAGGCAATACATCGGGTAGTCAACAACCACCGGCCTGGCGCAATCCTCGGACCCATCTATATCCATCAGCTGATTAAGCCCCAAGCCTGTGCAGGACCTTGCAGAATCTGATTTGCTTAAGGCCGTTTAGAAGGTGATAGACGACTGATAAGCGCATCCAAGCGTACCTGAGGTCCTCGATGCTCGGTGCCCATGAGATTTTTTCTAGGTAGCGGAGTATCAAAGATGTTCCAGATTCAAGCTTGTTGAAGTTCAGGGGAAGGAGGCTGATAACGAGGTATTAAGCAATAACCTTATGGTCCGCAACCCCGCCAGAGTGTGAGAAGCACATGCCAAGGTTTGGGCACCATGTCGGCATGAGTGGTGCACACGGCTCCGTGTCGGGAGAAGCAACGCTCGACATGGTCGGCCGCCCTCATCGGGTGAGTCTCGAACCTGTAAATCCAATAGACTGTCGCAGTTAGAGCCTCGAAGGTAGCCTAGTAGGCTGCCTACATCGGTAGCCAAGTCCAGAGACGAGAGACCCAGCATCTGTTACATACGTGATGCAGGCTGCACCCGAACTTTATCACCCTCAAATAGGTCTCGAGCTCTAAGAAGCATATAAACTTTCAAAAAACTCTTCAATCGGAACCCAGTATTGAACCACAATTGGCAACAGCGAAAACAGCGGATAGGGTCCTGGCAGAGCACATGGAACTGCATGAACTTCCCTGTTACAGGTAGGGTTCAATTTCTACCGGATTGATCTCTAATGAATGGAACCGGCCACCTCCCGAACGCAGAGCGACTCGATAACGTGAATGACGACAAGCCTCATGCTGGCCGTGCGGTACATATGACTGAGTACCCGAAGTATCAATGAAATGGCGCCACAACGAACGAACCACTCCAAGTCAAAATGACATGGCTTCTTCAAGGAGCGCTCTATTAAGCGCTGAAATGATGCTTTCAAACCGACTTGTGCATGCGAAGAACATTAGAAGTGCCCAGCTTCTTGACCTAGTATATTAAGTAATATCCCTTAATTGTCACAAAATAGGAATATCAGCACCTTCCTAAAGCGGGTCACTCATCCACCCCAACGCTATCCTGTACCGTACTACGCTTCTTGCATCCGCGCCGCGACAATGAGCAGAGCATCTCCACTCCCGGCCGCCAGGCCGATGACAAGGAGCATGACGGCACTTACCGTCAGGCGCTCCACAAGGCTTAGCGAGGTGCATGCAGGTAAACTCACAGCAAGCTCTGATACCAATAATAAAGCACCCGCTAACTCGTCATCGACGTACCACATCACAACTGATCTTAGCTCACAAACTTGCCACTGCGCCGCAGCAGCAGATCACACGCAAAAGAACCAAACGCGTATCAAAAATAATAAGGGGCGCCGAGTATCTACGGCAGTTCAAACACGGAGGAACGCGCGCAGGTTGCACCCGAGCGCAGGATGCGGGGAAAGCTAATTCTATCCGTCGTTTATCCCCTTCCGTCCCTAACAATACTTTGGGCCCATCTGACAATGTTTCCGCCCGAGAGATCGAATTAACCCTAAAGGAGAACGAGCTCAGGTCGAAAATTCGGAAACTTGAACAACGGCTTGAGACCGTATCTCAGCAGGAGAGAGAAACCGCTGCGTTGCTCGATGAATGCAAAGAACGGCTGGGGACAACTACCCTAAGGCAGGTCGAAGATTATTTTACGTGCCCATTGTAAGTGCCATTACAAAACTGAAACTTTGTAAAATGAACCTAATCAATTATGTGTTCTTTGGACAGGTGTTTCGAGATCATGTGAGTCGTTTATCAGTTCTAAATGGACAATACTAAATTAATGGTTTAGGGCGTGCCCGTATAGTTTGAACCCACGACAGTGCGGGCATACCTTCTGCGCCACTTGCATTTTGAAATGGTTCTTTTCCCGATTGCATCGTGCGTGTGGCAGCTGGCATGAGCCCGTGGACTGTCCCATGTGTAGGAGTGCTTTATTTTGCACCCCCGATAACGTTCCGCGCCCAGAATCCTCGTTCCCTTTCACACCAAACAGAGCAGCTGATAACGCAATTCGTGGAATGATCAACACTCTCGCAAAGGAGGCTGACTCTGGGAATGTCTCTGCATCTAACCCACTTGCTGACTGGGGAGAGGATGGTCACGCAAGGCAAGAATGGTGTCGAAAGGAAAGGTATACTACTCCTTAATATTCATGAATTTGTCCTGAATTGCACCGTCTTAATTAGAGTGGGACGTCACGAGATGACGTCTCTCGCTACGTCGTGGACAAACATGCACGGCGATGAATTCGTCACCATCAAAAGCAGACTTGAAGTGTGACATTGACCTGGGTTTGAATGGGTGAAGATTACAATAAGACAGACTGATGCAGCATTTCCCACAGGAATGGAGTGAAAATTCAAGTACGGAAGGAACCGAGTCACCACTTTTATCAAATCGCACCTACCATGGCTCACAGAATTGTAGACTTTTTTGTAAACCGATAATTTGGAAATGTACAACTACCATGGTGTACGTATTCGAGGCTTAGAATAGTGGATCGCCGTGATTCATCCAGCGGCCGCATTCATAATACTACAGATAGAAACAACGTTCTCTCAATCCGCGCATACCAAGGACATCCTGAACGACAATGTGAGATAAATTTGAGCTGTAGCGAGTTAGTACGTACCCAATCCGCGGGCGTTAACCAGATATCAGCGACAGAATCCATTTTGCCAAGAACCGCGGCACCTTTCCAAGCCAGTACACGGGGGTCAACCTCTTTTGGAGGGGGGATTATCTGCACCTTGTCCATGCTGGGGACCAATGGGGTGGCGATTGCCTGCAGCCTTTTTCCAATAGTTAAATTTATCTGGTGTGTGAACATGTTCCGCGACTCACCTGCTCTCCAACGCATGAGCCATTCCAGGTATCAAAGCGCTTCCCCCGATGACCAAAACGGCTTGGAGGTGCTTACGAATTTTATCATCGCCCCCAGATGCCCGAGCGCTGTTGAAGATAGCCACATCGAGAGGAAGTTTACTTGCTTCAAAACAGACATCGATACCGAGACCACCGTAATTCGAGGTCACTGGTACGGAAGACTGAGAAGGTTGAGGCTGAGGAGGAACAGGAATGGGAGATGGTTTAACATCGCCCTCTACATCAATTACTTCCATCGGAGCATCGGCAGGAACTCCCCCCGATGCTCTTACAGTGGATTGTGCAAAAGATTCTGCAGCCGGTGGTGGTGTCGCTTGTGCAGTCGACGACAGTGATACCTCTTGCTGTTCTTGCTTTCCGCCATTCTCTGCAACAGGAGTAGTCTCTACCTCAGTCTTTGAATACAGCTATGGCAAGACGGCTTTACGTACCATCCTGTGATTGACTGATGGGAATTGGAGAATGACGAACATCCGTCGGCACTGTAGAAGGCGGTGGAAGTAGATGTTGCGTTGAGATGATCATCGCCTGAGTCTGACGGCATGATGTAAATTACGATCCGTGGTGATACAGACAGGAATACGTACGACATGGTCCACCGGATGCTCTATAATTTCTTCAGTGACGTCTGGATGGGGTATGGAGCGCAGACCAATGTGCTTCCTGTCGAACTCTATCACACGGGGCTCGAATATGCACTACCGAAGGTACCAGCTGACAGTTAGATTGATGAAGGCCCGTTGTCAGCGAAACGCACCATCGGCGCAAGTATGATCTCGTCATATGCCCGTAAGCCATATTTTTCCGTGGGTTTACCAGGCTTGCGTACTACAAAGTCATATAGATTGAGGGCAACATCACCCTACAATACCCTAAGCAGTGAGAAGGCATAGCTTGCGATGACTCACCTCCGCCAGTGTGCATAGCCGTGCTTTTAAATCCTCCATGACGGCCCAGTCGTACCATCGTGCGAGATTAATATCGCGATAGGGAAAACTTATTCGTTCCAAGAGGACATACAAGAACTCAGTAATATCGTCTCCGCCCATATTGAGTGTGATTCTAACCGATAATCAACAGTAAACTCTGCATCAAATATACACCTTACCTCGAATCGGGGATAACAAGACCTTCATCTACACATGCTATGCTGGAGTTGACAGCGCCGATGTCAACCACACATGCACTACTGATTCCGGCGCCGTAAGTTGCCGCCAACGATTCCTGCTTCTTGTCACAACTTGTTGATATCGATATACACGTCACACACCTGCTGCACGCATATTTGTTTGAAGCCCAACGAAACTAAAAGAACGTTGACGAATTCGCGGACGTATGCCCGATCATGGAAATCTGGGATAACAAGGACGACAGAATAGTCCTAGTGGTATTAATTGATAAAATTATACGAGGACTGAAAGATGGCGAACCTTGTAATCGGGCCGTCTTACGTTCAATCTCTCACTCAGTACAGTGCTGATAATAGTCTCGATATCATCTAGTATCATTTGATGTGACGGATAGTCTCGGGTGTTGAAGTTCTTTCCATGGATCGGCCACTTCACTGAATAATTCAAGAGTTGAGGATCGGACAACCGGAGTGCCTAATACAAGGGATTGAGATAACAACGCTTATAATTAAAGTATATTACGAACTCGTTCACCGACTAGAACTTCTGAATCTTCCAGGGGTTCCTGGATCCAGTCGACAAGGAACGGGTCATTAACTTCGGGGATAATTTCAGGTTTGAATTGCTCGTTAAAGGTCGACGCGACTCTTGCCGCGTTGCATGTGACACGGAGTTTGTAGAACCTCATCCGCTCGCGAAGAGAAATAACGATTGACCCCATTTTGGTATCGAACTGTATGAGCACATTAGCACATTATGCGGTGTGAAGGAAGAAATCGATGTACAGGATCATCTGAGGTGATGTCGACGGCATATTCATCTCCGTCGGGGCTCGCAGACACGGATAGCTGTGGCACTTGCCCTTTCCTTGGACGCGAAATACCCTCGACGTATGTCGGAACCGGTGCTGGTGGCTTATGTCTACGCGCAATAACATTTGGAATGGACAAAGGTGTGACATCTGATGCCCTGCCGATTCTCAGAAAACGCGACCCAGGGTGGATAACAATAACGTGAGAGCCACGCCTATTCTGAACAGCTCAGCATTACCATATGAAAGACCAGCCCGATCATGCAAATTGCCCACCTCTGTTCTGGTGACGGAGCAATTTCCTCTGCCATCAATTCTTTCTTTCGAGCTGCATTGCGCGACCAAATGGTCTGCGTCTCCGATTTCAAGTAAGAAGTGCCCACATGCTTGGGGTTTGGCCTGACACGATCGTCAACACTCAAAATGCAGTCAAGGAGTCAACGTACGCAAGGGGCACATGCATGGATGTGTAACGCATGCCAGAGTCATCTTTTTTCGCGTTGGGTATTCCCCTTGGCATATGGTACTGTATTTAGTTTGTGCAGGTGGTGAAAGTAAGAGAAACAAGTGCGGGTATGAGATAAGTGATGAATATAGTCCTGCCTTCTAGAATGGCATAGATCGGCTTCTGCCGGCGGTTGGATGTCTCAAGGGCTCTCGAGGGTCGAACCTTTGCTAATCGAGAGTAAAATGCAGATGGCTATTGTATAGGTACAGAAATGTAGAACATGTGGATATCTATATAAGATCGACGAGACAGACACCGGCTACCAAAATGCACACCTATGAAATATAATTGAGCTCAATACAATCAGGACAACAAAGTCATCTTACCATCCAGAAAAGCATTGACAGAGGTTCTCAAGTGAGGTGGCCTGTAAAATAAGTTTATCCACTTGAGCGGTAACGGGAAGGACGATTTCAGGGTTGAAGTCACGCCCTGTCGATGGAGAGAAATCATCAGTAATACAAAGGTACAAACACGAGAGAGAATGAACCTGTGAGCTTGTGCTGGACACGGTTGTAAACAAGTAATGCCCGCTCGTTTCGAACCTCTTGCCTTGCTCCAGGTCCCCCGACGACCTCTGCAAAACAATGAGTTTCTCTCTTTGAGGCGTAAGCTAAATACATACCATTGAATATATCGTTTTCATCTGCGCGCAGCTTGCGAGTTGGACCTTGAGGATATCCTGATACTTTAGCAAGTTCAGCAGCACGAGCAGGATCGGTTTCGACATCTGCTATTCATATGAGCCTGTCGAATGGTAAAACAAAGTGAGGCACACCTTCTGGTCGGCGTGAATCGACGTCAGCTTGCATAAGCCGCCAATTGATCAGGGGATCATAAACGAAGGCCTCCAGGACTGCCATCAGGGACTCCTTATTCGCGCGCAACACGGACATGGTAATTTCGCAGGTATGCCGGAAACTTCCTTCAATGCCGCTTATCTGCAACGTCAAAGTGAGCTTAAGAATGCCTATGGTCTATTGCACAATTTACCTCCATGGCGTGTGTGAGCATACGAGTAAGTCTAAACGGAATCTTTTCGGGGAACTTCTCGCGATGCATCGCAACTTCAAAGCAGTCACCAAAGTCGATATGAACAACTTTGCCGGTCGTGCGTTCCAGTAAAAGGTTGGACGGGTGGCGATCCCCTAGACCCAGAATATAGCCAACCATGCTGTTCACTGCCAAAGAGCGGGTATAGGTTGCACGGCGTTCAA
>QLOO01008552.1:0-17393 GCA_003313855.1 Suillus sp. MG131
GGGTGTGGTCAGAGGTTGTGGGACAGCTGAGTTTCTCCATTTAGGAGGCAGTTTGTTGATTTAGGAGGCAGGTGGGTAGCCTGATGGACAGTTGTTCTAAGAGTCAACAATGTTATCAGCATTAAAAAAAAGCAGAAGCCTGCCATGGAGCAGCAAGAAACACTAAGACAAATTGGGCAAAAGTTAACAAGACAAAATTATGCATTTCCAATGATGATACAAAGAAGTAATATTGTGGTAACTAGGAGACCCGAGTCTGCAATAATTGATGGATGGTGCAGTAATATAAAGAAAACAAACATCCATGTGATATGATGTCATAAGCACCAAGCTTACATGGGGGTACTGTTCTATGGTCCACAGGTCATGAGATGCTGACCCATACTCCTACCCCCCATATATCCTTACCCCTGACCCCCAAGGACTGCCCATACCCTTGTTGATTCCTAATTGACCATGCCTAATATATTTTATTCTGGATGCTATGCACTTGGGAAAAGACCAGGAAACATCAGCCAGACCACCCAAAAAGCACCCCTAGGTGACAGCTCTTATAGGTATAATATAACCTAAGAGGTACTTGAAATGGAGTGACCAAAGTGATAGTGTAGTCATATTTCCATGCCCTGACTTATACTGAAACAATTACATGAAAATGTAAACATTGAGACATTTTAGAGCCACTGTATATGTCAATCATCTGCCTCTGTTCAAATTTCACACTTGATCTCCAGACCTCCAGATGTCTACAGTAGGTCTGCTCCCTATGCCTACTGTCCTGGCCCAGTCTGTGTGTTTTCCTTTAGTCAGATGTCTGGACTTTCCTCCTTCAGCATTCTCAATCATATTCACCACATGATCATATTCCACCAGACCTTCAGACCTCATCTGTACCCACTTCTCCATCCACAGACAAGCAGATACCTTGTATTGTAAACAGATGTATTCTACCACTGCATGTCATTACCTTCTTCCTCCTCCATCTCAGCTAACAAAGGCCAAAAGATATTCTTCTCACATCCTTGGTGAGAATCACTTAGCTCTCTATTAAGAGAAGATGCTGCCTTTCTGAAGGTGGCCTCAGCAACTATTGCAGCTTCATCTACCCCCTGTGTTGTATGTGGGCTTAATGAAGGCACAGCCAGGAGCCCCACCAATGAATCTGATGTACTGGCTGTATACGAAACAAGTTTCTGCATATAGAATGTAGAACAAATCAATGTTCTCTGCTGCTGTTGCTCAGCTCGAAACAGTAAGAGAACAGCATTTAGGTAAGGGCGTAAAAGAATCTCAGCCGAATGGATGGAATTGGTGGGAAGAGGCATTGAAATGTACAGGATGCCTAAAATGAATTGAGATACTGCTAAACATGATTTTTATTTAGAAAACACATCACACCTTTCCCAGAAGGGGCTGACATTGTGCCTGGACCTGCTGTCATGACATGCACAGCAGAAATATCCGATCCCCCGTTCAATGACCCTGGCGGAAAGACAAGAAGTGAAGAATCTGACGCTTCTGACGTTCCCAGATCCTCAGTGTTTAACGGCAAAGTAATTGGCCCATCAACGATAGCGATACATCGCGCTATTGCAAGTGGCCGCGGGGAGCCGCAGGATGATATACTCGGGCAGATGACATCCGCTAGAGTGTGAAGGTGTTCTGGTAGAAGAGCAGCCGACGATATTAGGCATCGACAGTGAAGACGGTCTGGAAAGTCGTCAACTTCAACAGCGAACCGGGGTAGACCTGACTTCAAAGTGGGGTATTCTGGCTCAGCGGGATTGACAGATGAGATTCTTGTAATGGATCGTCCCAGAATATAAACACCTCCCGTCACAGCAGCTGCGCGACAAAAGCCTTGCGCGATTTCGCCGGAGCCACCATAGTAGCCAACGAGAAACGAGGACGATCCATAGCGACCAGATGCCTTCAGGTAAGTACGGATACGATGCAGAGCGGGAAGAGTCGTTTCTGAAACAAAACAGCAATACCCCAGGGCATAGGTGATAGCGCGAGCGGTTGCTTCACTGAGCAAAAACGTCCTGTGCAAGAAATCGAGCAAGGGCGAATTTTCTTGGCCATACAGCTCCTTGCTATTCTCGAATTCTCCGACAGCAAACATGAGGAAACGGGTGACTCTCCGCTTCTCTAAGAGACTCATCGCCTTGCTCTGAAAGATGTCATCCTTGCTCTGAGGCACATCTTTCAATACGCCACCGTCATAAATGACAACGCGACCAAGGAGCTTGAAAGATCCGTAGCGAGAAACACCGGACGCAATGAGAGACGAAATGAAAGGGCCAATCGATGGAATGACCGAAGGAGCCAATGAGACTGAGTACTGTCTCGCGTGAGGCGGGACTTCACCATAATGGGCGACGGAATGATTATCGTGTTTGCAGTGATCAACCCACTTCATGAGCTCATCTAACGAGAGGGATGCTTCGTCTGCACCATAATATGGATTGGGGTCAATATGTGCGACTTTGAAGCCAGCTTTGGAGAGAGCACTGATAGGTTCCTACTGAGTACAGAACATGGTGTGCGAATGTCAATTTTGCTCACGCAGCAGTGATAGACTCGGTCAGACCGGTGCCAAGCACGATAACATCAAAGTGATTGTCCATTGCCGCAGTGATGGAAGGAACTGATTCAGTTACCGCAGAGCATTCGAAGTCCTGAACAACCTGCCCTTAATTGAAATGGCTCACGTGCTTATCGAGCCAAAATTTTGGACTTCGTAAATCTGCATCCCTCACTTGTACGCCATGGCAAAATCAGACAAGAAGGCAGCAGATAAGGCCAAGGCTACCAAGTCAGCCACCGCCTCACCCGCAAAAACAAAGCTGCTAGCGTCATCCAAGGAGATTTTGGCCAAGGCCGTATGTATTCCTGTCGTCAGCCTTCCCCTTCTGACCTCTTTACTCGACCCCCACAGAAAATACTCAAAGCATCCAATGGGAAAGCTCCCGTTAAACGTGCCAAAGACGAATCATCCGACGATTCCTCAGACTCTTCGGACAACGAACAACCCAAAAAAACTGTGCTCACGTCGGACTCTGACGATTCACCGGAAGAAAAAAAGTCAGCTAGTACCCTGGCCGGAAAAAAGGGAAAGGGTAAAGTGGAGACTAGTGATTCCTCAGATTCATCGTCGAGCGACGAGAGCTCATCAGATGAGGTCGGTGACAAGGACGTAAAGATGCAGGATGTTCAACCTGCAAACGGTCAGTGATTGATGGCACCAGTCTCCGCTCGACCTGATTTTCTGTCGTGGTCTTCAGGCAAAAAGACAAATAAGACCACAGCGGTAAAAGCAACCGCCTCGCTGGCAAAAAAAGTGACATCATCCAAGGATATCTTGGCCAAAGCTGTATGCATTCGTTTCTTTAGTTTTTCGTTTTTAGTCAATATCAATAGGGAGCACTTAAGGCATCGATTGCAAAAGCTTCTGAATCAAGCGACGAGTCCTCGGACTCCTCCTCAGAGGATGGGCAACCCAAAAAGCTTACCCCTACCTCGGGCTCCGATGAATCATCGGATGATGAAAACTCTACCAGTGTCCCAGCTGGCAAAAAGGGGAAGAGTAAAGAAAATGGTGATTCTTCCGATTCTTCGAGCGACGAGAGCTCGTCAGATCAGGATGGGGATAAGGGTGCCGAGGTACAAAACGTTCAGCCTGCCAAGGGTAAGCTATTGATCGCAGTAGTTATTCATTAACCTGGATAGTCTATAGGTACCAAGCGCAAAGCAGAAGCAGAGCCTTCCATTCCCCCGAAAAAGGTAAAATTGGTCAATGACGATGCAGCTCCTAGCGTGTCGACTGAGGAAACGAAAAGTATTTTCGTTGGTCGGCTATCATGGAATGTCGACAACGATTGGCTTGCACAGGAATTTGCCTCCTGTGGCGAAGTGGTCTCTGCTCAAGTGCAAACGGATCGCGCAACTGGAAAGTCGCGCGGTTTTGGCTACGTTCACTTCACATCCGCAGATGCTGTCGAAAAGGCTCTCGAAATGAACGGCAAGGAAATTGATGGACGACCCGTCAATATTGACAAAAGCACCCCGCCGGATAAAAGCTCTGTCCGTGAAAACCGGGCAAAGTCTTTTGGCGACACGCAGAGCCCAGCATCAAGTGTTCTCTTTGTTGGGAATCTTAGCTTTAGTGTCAACGAGGACCAACTTTGGGAGGTTTTTGGCGAGCACGGCGACGTTAAAAGCGTTCGTGTCCCAACGGATCGTGAGTCGGGAAGGCCGAAAGGCTTTGCCTATGTCGAGTTTAGTGCTCTAGAGGCCGCACAGACGGCTTACGGGCAGCTGCAGGGATACGAGCTCGACGGCCGCAGCCTTCGCTTGGACTATTCCCAACCAAGAGATAGCGCTGGGGGTGGACGGGGTGGAAGTCGTGGAGGATTCGGCGACCGAGGTCGTGGACGTGGTGGGTTCGGTGGTGGTGACCGCGGACGTGGACGTGGTGGGTTCGGTGGTGACCGTGGTGGGAGAGGACGCGGCCGAGGTGGTGACCGCGGTGGGAGAGGTGGTGGCAGAGGTCGAGGGGGCGCACGCACTGGAGCCGTCGCTCAATTTGAGGGGTCCAAGATCACTTTCGATTAGGCATATTGCGATATCGTTCCGAGCTCGTGTGGACTGCTATACAGCGCTTCCCAAAAATAACTTCCCACTTTCCACGTGCCCCATGTCGTTGCATATCTTTCGTATATACACATGCACAATGTTCTATAATCGCGGTTGACAACTTGATCTATCATACTTCATTAACTGTGAATTCAAGGTAAAGGAAGACAAGGAATGGTATCGGTAAGTAAGCTATCGGCAAGTCCACGATAACTTCGTATCCACCATTACTGACTGAAGATTAGCCCATTTTCCCCTCTTGAAACGCCTTGCGGTAGGGATTCTGACTCGGAGGTAGCGCACCAGTCTTCTCCAGCCGATCAAATAACACAAACAACTTCTCCGCTTCGTGTTCCTTCTCTTCATCAGTCATATCGATGGTTTCCGAGGGATGCTCAACGGTGCCAGTGATGGGGTTGATGGGTAAACCCGACGCAGTAGTCAGTGGTGCGCCTGAGGCCGTGCTGACAGGCGGTGCACTGACAACGCCTTTGTGAAAAAGGAAACCAGCAACATTGCCATATCCGAAGTAACCAGCAAGGGATGTAGCTAAATTTCAATCGTAAATATAGCCGACGGGAGGTGCGTATGACATACCGTTTGAATCACACATTGCGTATAACATCTCTCCCATAGCGTCCTTCAACCTACTGTGGTAGACGGATGCAAGGAGTCTCAAACACCGACCTAAAAGATCTGCTCTCTTCTCCAAAGGGTGCGTCCTATCTAGATTTTCAGGCACTAACCACTGTCTTATTCTTGTCTTGGCATCGTCGTCACCAAGACAGAATCGTGTGATAAGTAGAACAAGCGGGCACACGATTTCATCCAGGGACGTGTCCCCATCAATCTTGCACAAATCTCGCACCGCCGGGTCATCTGGATCGATGTCACCTGGAAGGAAATGAGCAAGAGTCGTATCCAGGAGTTCATAAGCGCGTGAAGCACAGTCAGCGGCGGAAGGCGAGTCGGAACGTGGAGAACGGCAGAACGAACGGCGACCAGCTGAAATGACAGATGATATGGCACGTTCAATATGCCTGGCCTTTGGCTCCTTAGGTGTTGACTGGTTATCATGACCTGAACCAGTCAAAGAAGAGGTTGTGGACTCGGGGGAACTCGGCTGTGGAGTAGTCGAATGTGAATGTAGACGAGTACCAAACCATATCGCTCGGGATGACGCGTCGACAGGGATAGTGATCAGCGAGTGAATGATGTGAGTCAATGGCGATGTAAGGGGATTTGGGGAGGAAAGTGGGATAGTCTGAAAGGCACGAACGAGTGGAGGTAGGATGCTGCAGCGCCACGTGAGATACTGTGATAAAAAATTGCCGCAAGGCACTTACCCGTCAAGCCGCGAATTCCAAAAATCACCCATTACCTTTTGGTCTACAGGAGAGCAGGCTATAGCGGGAGATTGCAGCTCAGAGGGGGCCAACTATAACGCGACTGAGAGTTTGTAATTGTGGCTAAAAAGCGACTGACCTTGGGATAGTGTACGAGGAGGTTGAAGGTGAGTTTCAGGAGATCCGTCATGGCATCGCGGGACATCTTTGTTCCAGCTTGCATGAATGCAATTAAACCATCCAACTTGAGGGCAATAACATCAAGTATTGTTCCATTTCCAGGAAAGTGTGTGCGTTTTGTCTCAACGATAGATTCAATGAAGGAAGCAGATTGATGAGGGGATGCAGTGCAGAGAAAGAGGATCCTGGATGAGAGAAATATGTTCTCAGGTGTTGCAGATTTCTAGAAAAAAAGGGTTGAATGCAAGACACGCGAGGTGATGGGCTCTAACCTGAAGCAGGTCGACACAGATATTTCCTCCATCAATTTCCTGACTCAGCAACCTGGTGCGGGCAGGTTCATTGAGGAGTAAGGTGTTAGCAACGCACTTTAAAGCTTCGTTTGATGCATCAGGAGCAGTTTCGAGTTGTACGGCAAGCGTCATAAGACATTTGAGGTTAGGAACTGATGCAAGGACTTGGGCACCGTGGGGAATTTTACCAAGTCCCTTGACAGCAGACAGAGCGGACAATGCGTCTGCGATTGACATGGGATCAGTACCGAGTGTATAAATCTAATAGAGTGAGCAAACCGTCTCTGATTAAACGACTGGGCGAGCCATCGATAATGACAGCCTGGAGATCATCGATAATGAGCTGAATGAGTTCTTCACAGGAATGGGGATTGATAGGCGGAGCACCTAAAAAACTAGATTGAAGTAGTTAGCCATAATATAAGATTAAGACATACCAGCGATTGATTGAAGTGTGTGTGATATCGTAGTTCTTGGCGAGCTTGATGACAGGGAAGAGTACAGCTGAAGAACCGACATATTGTTTCTAGGAAACAAAGGACCGCCAAAGTATGCCAGCAGTCGTATACCTGCCTTAATATTTATCTTTCAAGCGTCTACGTATAGCTGTACCTTTGGCGTCACTAGGCGATCGGCGCGGTTGCCCCACAGATGCCAAATAAATATGTACAAATAATATATCCCATACCGGGATCTGCGACGGCCCGCTTCTCAGCCACTTACCATGCACCCATCTGTTAAAGTGCTAGTACATAAACCTCTCATCAGCTTCATCGGAAAGCGTGTATGGCCAGCTGGTGCGTTTGGAAAATTCTTGTCATGCATAACACCTAAATGTCATAACAGCTGCAGGTCCTTCTCACCCTCATCCAGCTGCTCCTCCAGAGTGGCAAAAGTCCTTTTCTGAAAAGGCTGTCCCTCCCAGCTCACCCCGGGCACCGCAAGGTCATGCTGTATTCCTAGAATTCTGGGACGCTCCAGCACGCTTCTCGAAACCATCCTCCAGGTACTTGGAGCAAGTAGAGATAGATGCTATATTGGTCAGTATTTCTGCGTAGCAAATGATTCAGTACTCACACTCGTGCAGAGTGGGGGAGCATCTCTACGATAGAATAGATAAACTCGATAGACATCATTCATAACTTTTCATACCATGTCACCCCAAAAACTTATTCAAACTACGTTTTTCCGAGTTTCTGCGAGCAAATGATTCATTCTCATGTGTGCAACGATGCATCCTAATCCTTTTCTGCATATGCTAGCAGATATCTTTCTACCTCGGCCTCATCCATTACACGCCATTCACCACGAGTCTTCGGGTCCTCGTCCCCAGCAGTCGATACGATCCCAATTTCTATCTCCCCGGCCTTGTAGTCCGTCGCATGAACCGTCGACATTGCCTCTATTGCAATCTAAACAATGCTCGATTATCCAAGTCATTTGTAATACAGCATTACTCACCTCAATAACCTCTGCTCGACTGAGCTTCTTGCCAGCAGCCGCAGCATCATCAGCTCCCTTACCCTTGTCTAGCTTCTTCCATTTCTTTTCTAGGTGGTTCATCGCTTCTTGCTGTTTCTGTCCAGCAGCAGTGGCGTGGAACCCAACAAAATAGCCTGCAGGGTCCAATTTGAAACATTGCGGCCCGTATTCTGGATCGATGCCAATTAGGATCATAGCTATGAGCATATTTATCGTTATTAGTTGCGAGCGACAGCAACGAAATAGGTGGCCTCACAAATGCCTAGAGGCCGCATGCCAGCTCGTTGCGTGTAGACTTGATTGATGTTTGCCAATCGTCGTGCCAGAGCATCAGGAGTTATCTCATATCCATACTTGTATCTCCACTGGACAGCCTCCTGCTGAGCACGTAAAACTTGGGCACGGGCATCAGCTATAGCCTATGTTAGTACAAGTCCAAGCTATTCCACACCAGCATTTCTGCTCACCGACAAGGCCAGTCATGACACACCCAATAGTACGGGTGATGCTGTAGAGATGCGTAACAGTCGATGCATCCAACAGCTTATCCTGGTCTGAAGTAAATATCATGATGACAGCCGATTCATAGCACAACATACTGGGATCTTCTTTTGGGTAATGACTACAGAAGTATCATGCCCTCTGACAGAGACCGCTGTGTGTCCTGAACCAGAGATAGCTTTGAATGCATATTCTAAAGGGGAGTTAGTATATAAGCACGCGTCATTGCGAGCATATCCAATAATTATCAACACACCGACTTGGTACAGTCGGCCCTCGGGTGAGAAAACAGTGAGATATCTGACAATTCATGAGCATGCAGACCAGACAGTGGAACCAGTGAATACTCGAACCTATCGTATGATGTTCTCGACATGGTTTGGATCCAGGATATGATTCAATCGCAGACACGCGACGCGCAAGTCTCGTCACGGCGTCACTCAGCTATGTCACGGCATCACAAGCAAGTCACGTTACACATTGATCCCGATTTCGAGATAACCAAAACTTCTTACTTGTGACGTCGAACTCAAGTTCTACTTATATACACAGACCTACACAGACACTTTGTTTGTGCATTGTGCATGAGTGACAAGCATCAGCTCAGCATTTTCTTGTACTAAGTTTTTTGCCATGAAGGAGACAGTACCTTCCGAGGCACCAAAAGTTATGTATGTCCAATCTCCTCAAATTTTCTTGCTTTGACTGACTCAAGAGCCCGTCAGAAAACAGCTACAGTTCAGTTTGCTCAATGCCCAAGACACAGTCAAGATCTCCGAGTTCCAGGTCACTCATCGTGACTTGTATACGCCCACCGATCGACTTCCTGTCAAAGATGGTGTTTTAGATCGTCGGCTGGTGAGTTGCCCACACCTTCCCATGCACAATGCAACTGATCACCATCTCAGGGAACGACAGAGAAAAACGCGTTTTGTGAGACCTGTGGCCTCAATTCTGTGGATTGCGTTGGCCACTACGCATATATCAAACTGGTGGTCCCAGTATTTCACATCGGCTACTTCAAGCATACCATTGCCATCCTTCAGGCCATATGCAAGGTAAGCTGGTAGATTCTTCATACCCTTCCTGTTTTATGACGTGATGCAAGACCTGCGCTCGCGTGCTACTGGAGGAACCCGACCGGCGGACGTACCTCAAACGTTTCCGCAGACCAGGTCTCGAAAATATCCACCGGCAGGCGTTATGCAAACAGGTCAATACGATGGCGCGAAAGGTCGTATACTGTCCTTACTGTTCAGCAACAAATGGTGCTGTCAAAAAGGCAGGAGTACTGAAGATTATCCACGATAAATTCCGCGCCAAGAAGACAGCAGACGAGATGGAGAGGTGGAAGCGTACATTTGCTCCAGCGGTAGAGGCACAGAAGGAGCTTGGGATGTACTTGAACAAGGCAATCCACGAAGATTTAAATCCACTTAAAACCCTTGATCTCTTTAAGAGAATATCTGATGAGGTCGCGTTTATGTCTACTTTGAAATACTCACAAAACTAACATTTACTTTCAGGACTGCGAGTTGCTTGGTCTACGTCCTGATTTTGGTCGTCCAGAAGAGTATATCTGGCAGTACATCTCCGTTCCACCGGTTTGCATCAGACCATCCGTTGCCCAGGATGGAGCTTCCAACGAAGATGACCTCACTGTCAAACTCACGGAGATCGTTTTCACCAATGCTCTCATAAAGCAGGGACTGTCTAAAGGAGCACCCACTGCGCAATTCATGGTACGTGGGAATTATTCACGGTGCTTGCCATTACTGATTTACCCTCAGGAACACTGGGAGTTCCTTCAACTTTCTGTCGCTATGTATATCAACTCCGAACTTCCTGGGGTACCCTCACAAGCTGGTCAAAAGCCAATGAGGGGCTTTGTACAGCGCCTGAAGGGTAAACAGGGTAGATTCCGTGGAAATTTGTCTGGGAAACGTGTCGATTTTTCTGGTCGTACCGTGATCTCCCCAGACCCAAACTTGCGTATCGATGAAGTGGCGGTACCAGAGCGTGTCGCGAAGATATTGACATACCCGGAACGTGTGACTTCTCACAACATCGATAGTCTCAAACAAGCCGTTCGCAATGGGTGTGATGTACACCCCGGCGCTAACTACGTGACAGCGGGCAGCAGTGGCTTTAAAAAATTCTTGAAGTTTGGCAATCGCAATGCGGTGGCTGACAGTCTGAGAATTGGAGATATTGTCGAGAGGCACATTATTAATGGTGATATCGCCCTGTTCAATAGGCAACCCAGTCTGCACAAGGTCTTTCATTCTGCAGAAGCTTCAAACCTTTGCTGACTTGGTACTTTTCAGCTTTCGATCATGTGTCACAGGGTCAAGGTTCGTCCATGGCGCTCCTTCCGTCTAAACGAATGTGTTTGCGGCCCTTATAATGCCGATTTTGATGGCGATGAAATGAATCTTCGTCAGTTTTTTGTCATGCTGACTGACATTCGAACACTTATGATCTTTCGAATAGATGTTCCTCAGACAGAGGAAGCAAGAACAGAAGCGCTCGAGCTCATGAGTGTAACGCAAAATCTAGTCACCCCTCGGAACGGAGAGCCTGTGATCGCTGCCATTCAAGATTTCATCACGGCTTCCTACTTGATGACTCGTAAAGATACATTTTTCGACCGTCGCCAGTTCACGCAAATATGCTGCTACTTCGCCGATGCCGATTTACAGATTGACATACCCCCGCCGACGATCTGGAAACCTATACGGCTATGGACAGGCAAACAGATTTTCAACATTCTCATGCGTCCTAACAAACAATCTAACGTATTTGTGAACGTTGAATGCAAGTGCAATAAACCAGAAAAGCTCAAACCTGAACATTACCCCTCCATCAAAGACCCAGCCCCAGATCTGTCTCCGAACGATGCTTGGCTTGTCATCGTCAATAGTGAAGTTATGTGTGGTGTCATGGATAAAGCTATCGTCGGTAGCGGGAAGAAGAAATCGATATTCGGAATAATCATGAGGGACTATGGTCCACATGAGGCTGCCGCAGCCATGAACCGTGTAGCCAAACTGTGCGCTCGTTGGTTAGGTGCGTCTTATCAATAACCAGGCATGATTCATATTTAAATTTCCTTCCAAGCTAACTTCGGTTTCTCTCTCGGAATCAACGATGTCATTCCAGGGCCAATCCTTGCGTCGAAGAAAAATCAAATGGTTGAGGCTGCTTACGCTGAATGTACAAACCTCATTACGCAGGCAAAGAAGGGGAAGCTGGAGAATAAGCCGGGATGCAACCAAGAACAAACACTTGAAGCTATGATATCTGGAATCCTTTCAAGAGTTCGGGACAAGGTCGGAGACATCTGTATGCAGGAGCTGAGTCGACATAACGCACCTCTAATCATGGCAACTTGTGGCTCTAAAGGTTTGTCCTTCGAATTTTATTTTTCCAATGTTGCTTAGTGTGACTAGGTTCCGTGATCAATGTTTCTCAGATGGTTGCCTGTGTCGGTCAGCAAATCATTGCGGGTCACCGTGTTCCAGATGGCTTTCAAGATCGTTCTCTACCACATTTCCCGAAGAAGTCGAAAGAACCTCCATCTAAAGGTTTCGTTAGAAACAGCTTTTTCAGCGGTCTGCTACCAACTGAATTTTTGTTTCACGCTATCTCCGGTCGTGAGGGTTTGGTCGACACCGCGGTGAAAACCGCTGAGACCGGTTACATGCAACGACGTTTGATGAAGGCACTGGAGGATCTGACCACTCAATATGATCTATCAGTGCGCAACTCCACGGGCGGCGTTGTACAGTTCAGATATGGTGACGATGGCTTAGATCCCGCATGTCTTGAAGGTGACGCGCAACCAGTCGAGTTTGAGCGGGCATGGACGCATGCTTTGGTATGTACCGATATCCTGTCTATCTGATTTAAACATCTTACTTTTTTCAGGCAATAGGAAACCGTCGCGGTCGCAGTTTACTCCCCTTTGAAATCGTGGAACTCGTCGATCTAGAGCTTAAGAAACCAAAGTTCACTAGCGAATGCACACCAGCATATCTTGATACTATACGAGACTTCGTCGTTCAGCATATCGCTCTTCATCTCGCCACGATGCGCAAAAGCCAGGGAATGTTTGAGGCTCTGGAGCGCTCAGATGAATGGGATTACGATACCGACTTGTCTATGGGAGCTTCAGGTTTGCATGGAAAATATGTTTGCGCTCTGCGCTCTGACTCATTCTTTAGCCGCTTCAAAGGCAATTGTGGATAACAAGGCCAAAGTTACTGAGTCTCAGCTCCAGCATTTTCTTGCCTTGTGCTGGCAAAAGTACGTCAAAGCTAGGATTGAGCCCGGTCAGTGGAGTTTACAAAAGTTGCCTTCTTGGAGACTAAGAGCAATTTAGGTTCCACTGTGGGTGCAGTTGGTGCTCAGTCCATTGGAGAACCAGGGACACAAATGACCCTCAAAACCTTCCATTTTGCTGGGGTTGCTTCAATGAACGTCACGCTTGGTGTTCCGCGAATCAAAGAAATCATCAATGCGTCCAAGACTATTAGCACGCCCATTATTAGCTGCAAGCTTGTCACTCCCAACAGCGAGCCTTCTGCACGTATAGTTAAGGGCCGTCTTGAAAAAACCCATTTGGGCGATGTAGGACATTTTCAGCCTATGAACTTAGGATGTCGTTCTGAATTTCGTGCAGATTGCTGCTGTTTTTGAGGAGGCATGGGCGCCAGAGTACACTTACATTGGTGTAATTATAGACATGAATACCATTCGGAAGCTCCAGGTCAGTCCTTTAACATCTCATTCAATGCGTGCTCACTTGTCACATCAGCTTGAACTCACTCTGGACGATATAAAGTGGGCGATTGTAGCCACGAGAAAGCTCAAGATTAAACAAGAGGTGGGATCCGTGTCGTGTATATGTTGTCACAAAACTTACTGTAGGCAGTCCATTACCGTCATTCCTCGCAAAAATCGCTTGCGCATCTATATTGATGGAACGGACAAATACTACAAGTTGCGAGAATTGAAGCGAGTTTTGTCGGATGTAGTAGTCAAGGTCAATCCCTCGGTTTTGCCTATGATCAAACTTTTGAATCATTTTCACAGGGAGTGCCAACTATCCAGCGCGCCGTCATTAACATCAAAGAGAAGGACGATGCCAAGGGGATAAAGGGAGACAAGGAACTACTTGTAGAGGGTTACGGACTACAGAAGGTCATGACCACGGAGGGTGGGCCTTTCCATTCTTCAAACAAGTCAGAATTTGCTGACCTAGATGTAGGGATTGTTGGCGAGGCCACGACTTCCAACCATGTAATTGAGTCAGCAAAAGTCTTGGGGATTGAAGCAGCAAGACGGACCATCATTGACGAAATCCAATATACCATGCAGAGCCACGGAATGAGCATCGACCCTCGTCATGTCATGTTACTTGGCGATGTCATGAGCTACAAAGTACGAATGCGGTGCAATACCGATTTCCCTAGCTAATTTTCACTCAGGGAGAGGTTCTTGGTATCACGCGCTTCGGTGTCGCGAAAATGAAAGACAGCGTTCTTATGCTTGCTTCATTTGAAAAGACGACGGACCATTTGTTTGATGCAGCGGCCTTCGGAAAGAACGACAGTATCGCTGGTGTATCAGAAAGTATTATTATGGGTAACGCAGCTGCAAATTGCGGAACTTCTATGTAAGTATGATCATAGTCTGCAACCCATTCGTGCTTCTAAAAGTATCAATTCTAGGCCTGCTCTATTTTCACCATCGCCCAAGATAAGCAAGCCACGAAAGTTATTGTTTGAATATGCGTTGTAAAGTTATTTCTTCACCAGGCTATCTTATTTATCTATATTTCTGCCAACACTTGTAATTGTTACAAGAAGAATCTATCTAGGTTATGTGCACAAGCCAAGCCGTGGCTCGTTAAAAGTTAGGTAGTTATGTACCATTGTAACGCGGCAGCATTACAAGTTTGGCTCGGCACCTTAAGAGGGCCTTACAAGGCATTTCAACGGGCCGTTTTCTGAAGTTTCCATCGGTTTACTCAAGGTTTACTGATGATCGCAATGGAAGGGATAGTAACTTCTGATCTTTACGCATACTTTCAATAACACCGCGTCTTCGACATTCGACCTGTCTCAAAGAGTTTGCACAGCCATCAGCTCACCGCAAGTTGCTAGCTATATGTATCATTTCGGGCTGAATGACGCATTGGGCAGATAGCAGTTACTTTGACGGACTGCAGAATAACTGCGAGACGGGGTTTATGGTATTAGTAAGCTCTCATCGTTCCCAAGCAGTCATCCAGATGGGTTTTAGATGTTGAATTCAATGCGTAGCACAAAGTGATCTGAGGGGCACAACGCAGGATGTAGAGAGTGAACCCATGTAGCGTATGCGGTGGATGAATAACATAATAAAGGAAAACTGCGGACTAGTCGAACAACCCGAAGCCCTTTGAATAAGTATCAGTATCCCGCGGTGACTGGAAAAGGCGATTTGAGCGCGTACCATGTCGTCGTCTGACTCCTCTTTTGCTTCCTCCTTCTTCTCCTCTTCTTTTGGTGCTTCGACGGCAGCGGCACCACCAGCGGCAGCAGTAGCGGGTGCGCCGACGGCTGGTGCACCTCCACCAGCACCGACGTTTGATAGCAGATCCTTCACATTCTTTCCCTCCAATGCCTTAGCAAGGAGCGTTGCCCAGATCGGCTCGAGCTCAACCGAGGCGGCGTCAGTCAAGGCGAGTATTTTGTCAGCCTGCATTGAGCCTCATGAGCTACGAGAAATATGGATGTGATACTTGCAAAATACGCACGGTAATTTCAATACCCTCATCGGCGAGGATAAGTGCGGCGTAAGTCGCGGCAAGTTCTGCGGAGGCCTGCGCATTGTAAAAGGAGGAACGGGTTAGCGGTTGTGATGACAGATGCTACTACATCCAAAATGCGGGCTATCGATCCACCATTTGGACTCGGTTTATTGGTGTTTCGAAACGATCCTGTAGCGGATTCTGACAATAACACGGGAAAGTCAAAAACTTACCATTGAAGAAGGGATTATGTCGTGAGCTTGGGGACGTCGAGGGCGATGTGGACACTAGTAATCGAGTAGATGACGGCTGCAAAATTCCGATCACGTGGATAGCACTGCCACCATTTATTCTGTAAACTCCATGCAGCACCAGCAACATACTTATTCACTGATAACATGGCGGCGGCAACGTAGGTTTGAAGTTTCCAGGGCTCGGGCTGTCAAGTTCACAAATTTTCACAGCATACCCAAAACTTCCTGGGCAGATGATGTCGACGAGCTTGGTGAATATTCGCCCTCATCCACAATCATATCGCAGTCTAACGTTCTCAAGTAGATCAACCAAAGATCGAAGATTATGTGGATGAGAATGGAATTCGTGTCACCATCGAGTATGCTATAAACGATGAAGGAAAGAAGGTCAAGGTACGTCTGCCCACTGTTCAGTGGTCCCCATGCCATCTGCCATGTCGGCCTTTTTTCATCCCCGTATACTGATGATTTTCTCCAAGATAACCCGTAAAATAAAACGTACGCTTCAAAAATCCGTCGTCGAGCACACAGTTGCTGAACGCAAAAAGTGGGCTAAGTTTGGCAAGGAACGAGGGAACAAGGAAGGGCCAGATCGAGCGACGACCACAGTAGGAGAGAATGTGGCCTTGAAAATTAGCGCAGGAAACAAGGTTTGTTTATAATGTCCATCTGTTCGTGGATCATACTGACAGTCAAGAAAGTCCTCTGAGCCAGAGGTAACGCCCGAGCAAAATATCAAAACTGAACTTGCAAAGGCAGGTGCAGGCAAGGTTGTCTGTCGTCTTTGCAAAGGCGATCACTTCACTGCCAAGTGCCCATATAAGGACTCTCTCGCCGGTCTCGAAACCGCTGGTTAGTACTTTTTCGCAGCATGTCATATTCACTTCATGCTCGATCTTGTTGACACGGACACGGACAGACCTACCACCTGCTGATGACGCGGCCGACGCACCTGCTCCTGCAGCCAGCGGGGCGACTGGCGGCAAATATGTACCACCATCAATGCGTGGTGGTGCTTCTCGCCCTGGTGAATCCATGGGACGCCCAGGCGGCTCTCGCGAAGACCTTCCCACCCTCCGTGTCACTAATATCTCTGAAGATACGCAAGAATCCGATCTTCGTGAACTTTTCGGTACGTTCGGGCGTGTAGCGAGGGTTTACGTCGGCCGTGACCGAGAGACGGGTATTGGAAAAGGCTTCGCCTTTGTGTCCTTTGATGAGCGCGCTATTGCGCAGCGGGCAATGGAAAAACTAAATGGCAAAGGTTACGATAATCTGATTTTAAGCGTACAATGGTCACGTGAGTAAGGATTTTCAACGAGTATGACTTGAACTGATCTTTGTGATCATCAGAACCAAGACCGGACGGTCGCTGAGCTCCAGCGAGAGTCAAGGAGATGGATACTTATATGTAGCGATATATGTCGACCACAACAAGGCTCTGGATCGGCATGTTATGATATCTTTATCAATGTCGGCACCTTTCGAGACATTAACACTCGGTTTATGCGTCGATATGGCTTCGGTCTGTCTGACATGACAAATTCATACACAACTAATGCATGTTAATGATGCCATTGTTTATAAGTACAGCGTGACCATGAGTCTTCGAAAGGCTTCTGATTACAATATGGCTTCCGCTCTGGCCAATGAATTTTATTGCCTTGTGGATAACCCAGTCGTCATTACAGAGAATACTATCTCGTATATCTAAGATGCAATCGGGTCTTGATTCTAATCTTATAAAGAAGGCAGGTAGACCTTACTGTGCAGGCCATTGACCCAACCATCCTGGATAGGTCAGGGGCCCGGATAAAAGAAGGCGTTTCCGTTCAAGCTGCCACCGAAACTTTAGCTCGAAATTATGATACCAGAGGGTGACAAACTGAAATTCTGAATA
>QLOO01008556.1:0-23308 GCA_003313855.1 Suillus sp. MG131
GACAGAGACAAAAGAGTCCTTCGCGCTGTCAGTAAGTCGAATTATCAAGGACGTTGGATCTTCTTATCTCCCTGCGGCTAGGAGGTAGAGCGGAGGGACCGCCCGCATGACCCCTGTTGATCGTTCTCAGGGCTGTCGTCCGTCAGATCACTTGGACTAGGACTATCCCCTATTTCCCTCATTACCTCGTTTATACTGGATATTGCATTCCTGCGTTTGGGATCTTATTCGATTCGACGCATACGACGCTCCTTTGGTCGTTTATTCGTTTACTATAGACAGCGGACATTCATTCCCCTACCCACCGCCTCGTTCCTTCCACCACCGCCTCTCATCCCGTCATATATTTATAACTCGGACCCCACATCCCCAGCATAGCACGCTCACGTTCCGTTGACGCATGTATCATATCATACCTCACTTCAACTCGTCGCTTATCGGTTACGGTTGGCTACATATACATATACATCGTATTTGCTTAGACTCTCTTTACTTTTTTCCTTATTTAATTTATTTGAGTGTGGACTGTCGGTATTGCTTTTTGGGATACGTGATGCTGTGATGAGAAGCGTTGGAAGCACGTTGCGTTCAAAGGCTAGACTCGGGTGGTACAACGCATATGTATGATAACACCGTCCCACCGAGCGCACCCCACACCATCTCAATCAAACCGAAAGATCGCGCCCTGTGTTCACTCAGACAACAAGACGCGACTCATGATCCGCACGTTCGATTTCGTCTCTGTCGGGGTGAGATCTCCGACGGGAGTTCTGACGAGCGCGTTAGATCGTGCGAGGACGGTTCTGGATAGAATGCATGGCTTACCTGTGGCTTGTGCTCTGGGGCGTTGTGAATGTCGGAATCACTGCGTAGCCTGACGCTATTGTCCTGCGCAAAAGTGTGAGCGGGTGTAGAAGGGTGAGGGAGGGCAGTCATACATGATACAAGCCGCTACAGTCCCATCAGTGAGCACCAAAGAACAAATGGATCGACGACGACGACATACCAGGCCAAAGGAAAAACACGTTCGTGATATCTTAAATCACTCCATCAATCAACACCATCTAGGTACACATGGTCGCCACTCACAATTAAAGTTCAGCCACGCAAAGATCTAGAAAGACATCTCAGCACGACCGCAAACAAACACGACAAAGGACGCACAGACGGAACAATGCTAGCGAAAAACACGATGAAATAGACGATGACGCCTTGCGTACGGATGATCGTGAAGAGCGACGACGACGACGAGCGCCAATGACCGAAGATCATCAGTTTCAAGAGGACAAAGTCGAATATCGTAGCTGTTGTGGACCACTGAGTGCCCGTGCGTCAACAAACGGGAGGGACTAACTGTACATGGAGGTAGCAGCTGAATATGTAGGATTTACGATCATGTATCCACAGTATCCAGAAGATTGTGGGGGTGATGAGACTTGTGTTGCTTTTGAGTCTGGTTTTGTGCAGAGTTAGGTCGTTGGCGTATCCCGAATGCGGGGTGCGTACCGAGTATCAGAGTAAACCAGTGCCCTAAGGTAGCAAGCGCCATGAACACACGGACAAAACGGTTAGTCTTCCAAATAGTCCATCTTGAACGTGGTATGTATGAGAATTCATCAAGAACTTGAACAGGAGGAACTCACGTCCGAATGACGAGGTTCGTGGATGTACAAGCCACGACGATGTTACCCGAGAACTGGAACAAATAGGGATCAAAAGAAGGTATACGGGAGACGAGCGCCTTACCGCTAGGAATTTCAACACGTCTGCAATTTCAAATTGAGAAGTGAACGGAATGGTTATCCTGATGCTTACTGTAGCAGTTGACATCTGGCGGGGCGATGTTTATAATGCCACTGAAATTGGGTGAGTGGAGCACAAAATGTGTGGTAGGCGGTCACCGACGATAGTATAAGAATCACAAGAAAGACCGTCCGCCCGGTCAAATAAGGAACCTGGATATCCACGTCAAACTCGACACCATTCACTATTCAAAATATGCTCACCATTCGCCATTGAAATGGAAGCTGACGACGGAGTAGCGCGCTTTCGATTTGGCACGAATTTATATAGCTCCATCTTCTATATATCAATCTCTGAGCTTCAGTGGGGGTATGCAGGAAAAACGCACCCGTACAATCCCAGCACGACGAAGGTGATATTGATGAGAACTGCGCTCCAGCTCTCAATCACTTCTGGGTCTTGCCAGTTGACCATCTTCGTAGTGGTGTAGCGAATAGAGAGGCTGGCGCTCAAGGCTTCTCACGAACTTGACGCCCAGGCTGCTGTAGCCTGTCGGAAGGGAGAAAGGCGAGGTGAGAACGATGAGAAGGCATTTGATGTCTTGCTACGACCCGGTATCACCCATGGAAACAGCTTTCAGTCGCAAGGATCCATGGGAAGGGACGACGGCCCCAAATTTGCAAAAGTTCCCCCGGGCCCGCTGAGAAAACACCAGTTTGGATGTCGGACAGTCACATGCATTGTGACACTGTGGTGCATTGTGAACTTTTGTTGTCAAAGGACTTGTCATAACTGACCATGGCCCGGGAGGGCTGCTGCTAATATCATGTATGATCATGTCGTTCTTTGATTTTCAGTCACACCGGTTGTCTAGCACAAATCAGCAACTTCAAAGTACGGACGGACGTTGCAGGCTGTGAGGACGAGCTACGCTAGTATGTACTAGAATAATTTGAAGACGAATCCCAGCAAAAGAGGGGTCGCTTAGTCGACACACGCAGTCTTGTTCCGCATCTGACACAGATCAAACCTAGTCCTCACTGCCGCCGGATGATCAAAGGACTAAGTAAAGTTCAAGTTAAGCTCCGAATTATATCCAACCTTGACGCTCTACGAGGAATCTCTCGTTCACAGGAATGTCAGACCTTCCTTTACTTGGCTCAGTCGATGGCACTGGTTCCCGCTATGATGCCACCTCTAGTAGAAGCAATGATGACGGTCCAACTCTTTCTCTGGATGACTTTGACAGACCAATCGTGGAGAAGAGGCTTCTCCGTAAGTTGGACCTTCGTGTAGCATTCTTAGTTCTGATCTATATTATGAACATCGTGAGTCTTGCATCTAGTGTTTCCGCAACTACCTGAAACCTCTGCACAGATGGACCGTAGTAATATAGCGTAAGTGGTGGCCCTTTGAAACATTTGGAGTAATGTGACTTAATCACCCACTCGCAAGTGCAGCGAGGCTGCGTGGTTTCGAGGAGGATCTTGGCATGACGGGGAACCAATTCAATAGGCTCACCAGCATCCTTTATGTGGGGTATTTGTTGATGCAGGCACCCTCGTATGTTCCAATACCTTATCTTTCTGCGACATATCTAACAATTTGAAAGCAACATGATCTTACACCGCATGAATAGGCCATCACTATACCTCTCGAGCTGCATGATAACATGGGCTGCTATCACCATGTGTATGAGTACGTCGCACCACTTTCGCTTGATTGACATTGCTTAACGAGGGCATCATTGCCAGGTGCAGTACCAACGTTCGTATCTATCATTCTTGCCTCCCTCAAGTAAACTGTATTTTAGATATCATGCCGCTCTTATTCTGCGCTTTTCACTTGGATTCGTGGAGGCAACATTCTTTCCTGGAGCTGTATTCCTTCTTTCACGATGGTATAACTGCCCGGTACTTCCTCACAGCAGATACTGAAATTCCCCTAGGTACAAGCGCAACGAACTAGGTTTACGCACCGCATTTTTTTATTGCGGCAGTTCGGTCAGTAATGCTTTTGGCGCTCTTATTGCGTCGGGAATTTTAGGCAGCCTAGACGGCAAATTAGGTTTTACGGCTTGGAGGTCTGAGCCGAACTGCGCGTACTTTCAAAAGTCAAATTGATCTGATTTTGCTGCTGCAGGTGGCTCTTCTTTGTGGAGGGCACTTTGACCACCGTGGTCGCTGTGTCTGCAATCTGGATTTTACCCGATTTCCCTTTAACGCCGAGTGCCTGGCTTTTACCTGATGAACAGACGCTGGCCAAACGACGGATGGAGGAAGAAGCTGTGGCCGAAATTGAGCACGAAGGCAAACCCGAAGAGAAGTTTTCTGGTCTTCTCGAGGCTCTTATGGATTGGAGGGTATGGTGGCTTGGTGTCGCTCTTCATTTGATGGAGTCCTCGATGTCATTCACCATGTTCTTCCCGACGCTATCCGCTACAATGGGCTACAACGCGACTACCAGCCTCTTGCTCTGTGCACCTCCGTGGGTTTTGGGAACTGCAACTTCGTTTGTTGTCTCCAGGTCAGTATCTATTCCACAGGTCCGATGGGTGGATTAACAATACTGAAGGCACTCCGATGTAACTGGTGATCGCTTCTGGCATATTGTTGGCCCTCTACTTGTCGGCATCGCTGGATTTATGCTCGCAATATCTACTATGAATACGACTATGCGATATATATCCCTGTACGAACCTTCCCTTCCGCGTTCTGTGAATGAGCTTACATCCTCCACGCAGATTCTTTATGACCCAGAGCCCAGTAGCGTTTATTGTTTCTTTGACATGGGTCATGAATACATTTTCCCAATCACAGTCGAAACGCGCTGCGGCCATCGCACTCGTAAACACCGTGTCATCAACCGGCCTCATCAGTTCATCGTCAGTTCGCTGCGACCTTGTGCTCTAGCTACTACTGACGCCGTCGCAGATTCTTTTGGCCGTCCAGTTGGGGACCTTCATACGTGAATTCGTATCTCATTTGCATCTTGGCAAGCGTCGTGTCCATTGCGATGTTATGGGTATTTAGGAGGCACCTTTCACGATGTAATGAAGCTGCTGAAGCCGAAGAACAAGTGCTAGGGCTACCCAAGGGTTTTAGATACTTCCTCTAGAGCATAGGTAGGATCCTATCAGTGAGTATATATATGAATGGATATCAGGACATCTTAGTTGGCGAGTGAGTACACACTTTTTATAAGCACTAAATCGTTCAACAAGCAGAACTCAGATACACTACCATCTCTTACTGGTTACAATGTGAGATAGTAACGACTTTGTTAGTTACGGACTACTCATAGTAGTCTTATTACAGTGTATAGTGCTAATATGTAAGTGCATTGTGACACTTACCCGCATGCGCGATTAGTGCTCACGAGAGTGTGTAGCATTCCGAAGTAGATTGGCTCCCAACAGGGTGAGAAACATGAATGTTTGAATCCCTGAACGCATCGCAAAGACCACTGCTCGGTAAGCATATTTTCTCATCATTCTTGAGCTGAGGTTCACCGCCCTCGCGCATACCTATTCCACGCTGTTTGGCCATGTTTGTGCCACTCCCTTAAACGCTCGTCACCGTACACTGGTACCTTGCTGGTACCCGACCAATACTTGATATCGACATCCCCAACTTCAACTCCTACGGTGCTCTGACGCCGCTGACAGAAACTGCTGCTTCATCCTTCCGCGCGCTTTCGCTTCCTATTGTCCACGGATATCAGTACCAGTACTGATGCTGCAGGTTGAAGGAGCAGGTGCAGAACTGGTGTCAAGGGTGATAGGAAGGATGTAGAGAGATGGTAGTGTTCATGGGCACTAGGGTTGAAAAAAGTGCAACCTGCGAGCTCAACGAGTAGGACGATGAAGGACAGGAAGACGACAATACGTAAAAATGAACAAGATTCGTACCTTTCTCCGACACTGTTTGCGGGGTCCATCCTTTACTAAATAGCGTCAGTTGAATGATAACATGCTTCCTGAAATTTGAAAGCCAAGCTATTTCGGAATGGTAACAGGTCACACATTGCTCAATTGGTAGGGAGCGATTAGGCTCCGACTCGAACCTGAGGCGAACTCGACGCTTATTGTGGTATAGTAGGAGATCTCTCTCATTCACAGGAATGTCAGATCTTCCTCTGCTTAGCTCAGTCGACGACAGTTCTCGCTACGATGCCACTTCTACTAGAAGCAATGATGATGGTCCAACTCTTCCTCTGGATGACATCAACAGACCAATCGTGGAGAAGAGGCTTCTGCGTAAGTTGGACCTTCGTGTAGTATTCTTAGTTCTGATTTACATTATAAACATCGTGAGTCGTTGCACCTTATGTTTCTGTAACTGCCTAAAGCTTCTGCGCAGATGGACCGTACTAATATAGCGTAAGTGATGGCCCTTTGAAACATTTGGAGTAATGTGACTTAATCACCCACTCGCAAGTGCAGCGAGGCTGCGTGGTTTCGAGGAGGATCTTGGCATGACGGGGAACCAATTTAATAGGCTCATCAGCATCCTTTACGTGGGGTATTTGTTGATGCAGGCACCATCGTATGTTCCAACACCTTATCTTTCTGCAGCATATCTAACAATTTGAAAGCAACATGATCTTACACCACATGAATAGGCCATCACTATACCTCTCGAGCTGCATGATAGTATGGGCTGCTATCACCATGTGTATGAGTGCGTCACAACTTTCGCTCGATTGACATTGCCCAACGAGGGTTATTGTTAACAGGTGCAGTGCCAACGTTCGTATCTATCATTCTTACCTCCCTTGAGTTGACTGTGTATTAGATATCATGCTGCTCTTATCTTGCGCTTTTTGCTTGGATTTGTTGAGGCGACATTCTTTCCTGGAGTTGCATTCCTTCTTTCACGATGGTATAATTACCCAGTGCTTCCTCACAGCATATATTGAAATCCCTCTAGGTACACACGCAATGAACTAGGTGTACGCATGGCACTTTTTAATTGCGGCAGCTCTGCTAGTCTTGCTTTTGGCACCCTTATTGCATCAGGAATTTCGGGTGGCTTAGATGGTAAATTAGGATTTAAGGCTTGGAGGTCTGAGCCAAATTGTGCTTTCAAAAAAGCCAGACTGTTCTGATTTTCCTGCCGCAGGTGGCTCTTCTTTGTGGAAGGCGCCTTGACCATTGTGGTCGCGGTGTCTGCAATCTGGATTATACCCGATTTTCCGTCAACGCCGAGCATCTGGCTTCTACCCGATGAACAGACACTGGCCAAACGACGGATGGAGGAAGAAGCTATGGCTAAAATTGAGCCCGAAGCGAAATCTTCTGGTCTTGTTGAAGCTCTTACGGATTGGAGGGTATGGTGGCTTGGTGTCGCTCTTCATTTGATGCTTTCCTCAATGTCATTCACCGTATTTTTCCCGACTCTATCTGCTACAATGGGATACAACCCAACTATTAGCCTCTTGCTCTGCTCACCTCCATGGATTTTGGGAGCCGTAACCTCGTTTGTTGTGGCCAGGTCAGTATCTACTTCACAGGTCCGACGGATGAGTTAACAACACTGAATTAAGGCACTCCGATGCAACTGGTGATCGCTTCTGGCATATTGTTGGCCCCCTACTTGTCGGTGTCATTGGGTTTATTCTTGCCATGTCTACAATGAATATGGTTGTGCGGTATCTGTCACTGTACGAACCTCTCTTTCCTCGTTATGTGATTCCTCGGGCTTACAGGTTCCGTACAGATTTTTTATGGCTCAGAACTCGGTCTCCTATGCTGTTTCTTTGACCTGGGCCATGAATACGTTTTCCCAATCACAGTCGAAACGCGCTGTAGCCATCGCACTGATAAACTCCATAGCAACATTTGGCTTTATTATTTCACCGTTAGTTCACTGCGACCTTGTTCTCTAGCTGCTGCTGATGCCATCGCAGATTCTTTTGGCCGTCCAGCTGGGGACCTTCATACGTGAATTCGTATCTCATCTGCACCTTGGCAAGCATCATGTCCATTGCGATGTTATGGGTATTTAGGGAACACCTTTCCCGGTGTAATGAAGCTGCTGAAGCTGAAGAGCAAGTACTAGGGCTACCCAAGGGTTTTAGATATCTCCTCTAGAGCGTGGTTGGCAACTGATAGAATCCTGTCGGTGAGTATATGTATGAATGGATACCAGGACGCAAATGACATGATGATCTTATTTGGCGAGTCATAAATTCGCAATGCTTCATAGTATTTGCCATTACTTTTATCATTGGATCCAATCGAGATGATTGCGCAGAAGACTTGCTATCGACTTACTGATGTGTGCAAGATGGCAGTATTATTGTCGCACAGGAAGAAGACACGACTAGTAACTTCAGTGTGAATGTTGGTTAACATCTTGTTCAACTGCCAAACTGGCACTTAGTCAATGCGCACGCAGTACTGCATAGTGTCATTGAATCTAATATGCAAGTGCGTCATGACACTTTCCTGCATGCGTGATTCCGATTAACGCCCACGACTTGCAACTTGAAACTAGGCCTAACTTGTCAAAGGGTTATTCAATTGCAGGCCCGCATCACGACACTCGCTGCATCTGACCCAGATCAAAACGCCACGGGATGATTAAAGGAATAACTGAAGTTCAAGTGGGGAGCGATTAGGCTCCGAATAGTACTGAACAGAGGCGCACTTGATGCTCTGAGTCTTTATGGCATAATCTCTCTCGTTCACAGGAATGTCAGATCTTCCTCTGCTTAGCTCAGTCGACGACAGTTCTCGCTACGATGCCATTTCTACTAGAGGCAATGATGATGGTCCAACTCTTCCTCTGGATGACATTGACAGACCGATCGTGGAGAAGAGGCTTCTGCGTAAGTTGGACCTTCGTGTAGCATTCTTAGTTCTGGTTTATATTATGAACATCGTGAGTTGTTGCACCTAGTGTTTCCGTAATTGCCTAAAATCTCTGCGCAGATGGACCGTAGTAATATAGCGTAGGTGGTGGCCCTTTGAAAACACTTGGAGTAATGTGACTTAATCACCCACTTGCAAGTGCAGCGAGGCTGCGTGGTTTAGAGGAGGATCTTGGCATGACAGGGAACCAATTCAATAGGCTCACCAGCATCCTTTATGTGGGGTATTTGTTGATGCAGGCACCATCGTATGTTCAAACACCTTGTCTTTCTGCGGCATACCTAACAATTTGAAAGCAACATGATCTTACACCGCATGAATAGGCCATCACTATACCTGTCGAGCTGCATGATAACATGGGCTGCTATCACCATGTGTATGAGTACGTCACACCACTTTCGCTTGATTGACATTGCTTAACGAGGGCATCACTGCCAGGTGCAGTGCCATCGTTTGTATCTATCATTCTTGCCTCCCTCGAGTAAACTGTGTATTAGGTATCATGCCGCTCTTATTTTGCGCTTTTTTCTTGGATTCGTGGAGGCAACATTCTTTCCTGGAGTTGCATTCCTTCTTTCACGATGGTATAATTGCCCAGTACCTCCTCACAGCACATACTAAAATTCTTCTAGGTACAAGCGCAATGAACTAGGTTTACGCATGGCACTTTTTTATTGCGGCGGCTCCGCCAGTGATGCGTTCGGTGCTCTTATTGCATCGGGAATTTTAGGCAGCCTAGACGGCAAATTAGGATTCAAGGCTTGGAGGTCTGAGCCAAATTGTGCTTTCAAAAAAGCTAGACTGTTCTGATTTTTTTTGCCGCAGGTGGCTCTTCTTTGTGGAAGGTACTTTGACCATGGTGATCGCAATGTCTGCAATCTGGATTTTACCCGATTTTCCGTCAACGCCGAGCGTCTGGCTTTTGCCTGACGAACAGATCCTGGCCAAACGACGGATGGAGGAAGAAGTTGTGGCCAGGATTGAACACGAAGGCAAGCCTGAAGAAATATCTTCTGGCCTTGCTGAGGCTCTCATGGATTGGAGGGTATGGTGGCTTGGCGCTGCTCTTCATTTGATGATTAACTCGCTGTCATTCACGATATTTTTCCCAACCCTATCCGCTACAATGGGTTACAACACAACTATCAGTCTCTTGCTCTGCGCGCCTCCATGGATTTTGGGAGTCGCAACCTCATTCGTTGTGGCCAGGTCAGTATTTGCTTCATAGCTTCTATAGGTAAAATGACGACACTGGATTAAGGCACTCCGATGTAACTGGTGATCGCTTCTGGCATATTGTTGGCCCTCTACTTGTCGGAATCATTGGGTTTATTCTCGCAATGTCTACAATGAATACGGCTGTGCGATATCTGTCACTGTACGAACCCTTCTTTCTCGTAATTTGATTCTACGGGCTTACATGTTCCGTACAGATTCTTTATGGCTCAGACCTCAGTTGCCTATGTTGTCTCTTTGACCTGGGTCATGAGTACGTTTTCCCAATTACAGTCGAAACGCGCTGCAGCCATCGCACTCATAAACTCTATGGGAACATCTGGCTTCATAACTTCATCGTCAGTTCACCGCAAATGTGCTCTAGCTGCTACTGATGCTGTCGTAGATTCTTTTGGCCGTCCAATTGGGGACCTTCATACGTGAATTCATATCTCATTTGCACCTTGGCAAGCGTCATGTCCATTGCGATGTTATGGGTATTTAGGGGGCACCTTTCCCGATGTAATGACGCTGCTGAAGCCGATGAGCAAGTGCTAGGGCTACCCAAGGGTTTTAGATATGTCCTCTAGAACGTGGTTTGCAACTGATAGAATCTCGTCAGTGAGTATATATATGGATGGATACCAGGACACAGATGACATGATGATCTTATTTGACGAGTCATAAATTCACGATGCTTCATAGTATTCGCCATTGACTTTTATCGTTGGATCGGGATAACTGCGCAAAAGACTTACTATCGACTTGCTGGTCTGTGCATGATGGTGGTACTATTGTCGCGCAGAAAGACACAAACTAGCGATTTGAGGATGGACAGTGCATCACAATGAATCACGTATGTCGATCAAAGTATTCCACTTAACACCGTGACTAATTGCTGAGAGGAAGTTGTGACTAAAAACAAGAGAATAAAGGCGTCGCTGTCAAGGATACAATCACTTGGACGATAGTCAAAGAAAGTCTTTGAGGTTGCGAAGCAGAGTCATGTTAGCTTCAATTCTGGCAGTGATCACCATGCTGAGTAATACACTTCAAGTTGCGACCTCAACTTGTCTGTCATGGTTTTCATGCATCGAGCTGTCGCAACTTAATGCCTCAGATTCATCGCAGGCCCTCGAGCATCAACCTGGAGGACGTGGCTTGCCTTAAACTCACTCTTCGAGTGCCTGTCACTAGTGCAGATGGATTCAATGTCCAAAAACGGTACCGTCCCCTACCAAGGTGTAGTTTTTCATGATGGGGCATGCTGTCCTGCAGGACAAAACGGGTTATTGCCAAAACAGCTTGCCCATTGAGCTGCCAAACCCTCTGGACTCTTGTGGGGCATGCCGTGGTACACGCAGTTCTGACTGAGTTTTTTTCGCGATCGAGAAGCACGTTTGGTGTCGGCATTGACGCATCTAATACATGCGCCACACTCTCTCGTATGTGCGATTAATGCTTGCAACTCGCAATTTGAAACTATGCTAACTTGAGGAACCATTCATGCAGGGCTATCATGATCTTGGCACTCGCCGCCTGACGCAAATCAAACTCAGTCTTCACTGCCACCGGGTGGCTAAAGGAATAAGCTGGTTTGCGTATCAATTGGGGAGCGGTTAGGCTCCGAATACTATTGGACTTGACACTCCTACTGCGGCATAGGCTTTATATTACTCGGCTACCGAAATGCAAAACTGCAAGCTAATCCAGCTGGGAGGAATCTCTCTTGTTCACAGGAATGTCGGATCTTCCCTTGCTTGGTTCAGTCGACCGCAGTTCCTGTTATGATGCCACCTCTAGCAGAAACAGTGATGGCAGTCCAACTCTTCCCCTGGATAATATCGACAGACCGATCGTGGAGAAGAGGCTTCTCCGGAAGTTGGACCTTCGAGTATCGTTCCTAGTTCTTATCTACCTTATAAACGTCGTGAGTTGTTGCACCTAATTTTCTGTATCCGCTTAAATCTTCTGTGCAGATGGACCGTAATAATGCAGTGTAAGCGGCACTTTGAAAACACTTGGAGTCAAGTGGCTTAACTACCCACTCGCAAGTGCAGCAAGGCTGCGTGGTTTAGAGGAGGATCTTGGCATGATGGGAAACCAATTTAATACGCTCACCAGTATCCTTTATGTAGGGTATTTGTTGATGCAGGCACCATCGTATGTTCCAACACCTTATCTTTCTGTGGCAGATCTAACAATTTGAAAGCAACATGATCTTACACAACATGACAAGGCCCTCACTTTACCTCTCGAGCTGCATGGCAATCTGGGGTGTTCTCACCGTGCTCATGGGTATGTCAAGCAAGTTTCGCTTGATCGGCATTGCCTAACAAGGGTCATCATTGACAGGTGCAGTGCAAACGTTCGTATCTATCATTTTTGTTTCTCTTGAGTTGACTGCGTATCAGATACCACGCTGCTCTTATCTTGCGCTTTTGGCTTGGATTCGTGGAGGCAGCCTTCTTTCCTGGAGCTGTATTTCTTCTTTCACGATGGTACAATTGCCATACCTCCTCACAGCACATACTAAAATTCCTTCAGGTACAAACGCAATGAACTAGGGATGCGCACAGCACTTCTTTATTGCGGCAACACCATCAGTATTGCTTTTGGTGCTCTTGTTGCATCGGGAATTTTAGGCAGCCTAGATGGTACACTGGGTTATACGGCTTGGAGGTCTGAGCCGAAATGCGCATGTTATCAAAAAGGTCAAGTTGTTCTGATTTCACTGCTGCAGGTGGCTCTTCGTTGTGGAGGGCGCTTTGACTATCGTGGTCGCGGTGTCTGCGATCTGGATTTTACCCGATTTTCCTTCAACGCCAAGCGTCTGGCTTCTGCCTGAAGAACAGATTCTGGCCAAACAACGGATGGAGGAAGAAGTTTTGCCCGAAATTGAATACAAAGACAAATCCGAAGAGAAGTTTTCTGGCCTTACTGAGGCTCTTATGGATTGGAGGGTATGGTGGCTCGGTGTTGCTCTTCATTTGATATCTTGCTCGCTGTCATTCACCATATTTTTCCCGACGCTATCTGCTACAATGGGATACAACGCAACTATTAGCCTCTTGCTCTGCGCACCTCCGTGCATTTTGGGAACTGCAACCTCGTTTGTTGTCGCCAGGTCAGTATTTACTTCATGAGTCCGACGGGTGAGTTAACAATACTGGATCAAGGCACTCCGATGCAACTGGTGATCGCTTCTGGCATACTGTTGGTCCGCTTCTTGTCAGCATCACTGGATTTTTACTCGCAATCTGTACTATGGACACGACTGTGCGATATATATCTCTGTACGAACTCTCTCATTTTCGTTTTGCGATTCCAGGGTCTTACATGCGCCGCTAAGATTTTTGATGGCTCAGAGCCCAGTCGCATATATTGTTTCTTTGACCTGGGTCACGAATATGTTTTCCCAATCACAGTCGAAACGCGCTGCAGCCATCGCACTCGTAAACACCATAGGATCAACTGGCCTCATTAGTTCATCGTCAGTCCACTGCAACCTTGTGCTCTGACTGTTACTAACACCGTCACAGATACATTTGGCCATCCAGTTGGGGACCTTCATACGTGAACTCGTGTCTCATTTGCATCTTGGCAAGTGTTGTGTCCATTGTGATGTTATGGGTGTTTAGGAGGCACCTTTCACGGTGTAATGAGGCTGCTGAAGTCGAAGAGCAAATTACAGGGCTACCTAAGGGTTTTAGATATCTTCTTTAGAGCATAGTTGACGACTGATATGATCCGGTCAGTGAGAATATACATATGAATGGATACCAGGGCACATAAACAAGATAGCCAGGACATTCATTCACGATGGGGGTCGATGTGATAATTGCGCAGATGACCTTCTGTCCACATAGCGTTCTGTGCATTGCAATGAATCACAAATGGTAAAGTGATCCACTGAAGTACTGAGAAGAAATGCGTGATCAAAAAACGAGAGAATTGAGGTGCGCCGCTGCCAGGGATGCAGCGGCGGAATGACTCGGACGATGGATAAGGCCTTTGTTCCTTGAGGTTGCGAAGTGATTGCTGAGTACTATGCAAGGTACGTGACTCGTTGGTAGTAATCTCAACGAAGTGGATAAATGAATAGTATATTTGGCCATCTACGCTCATGTAAGTTCAGGTACCTCGATGGCTCAAGGATGAAAAATACATGTGCTACTGGATTAAAGCAAAGATTGCAAACTGGCCGGCAATAGGTGACTGCAACTAGTGGATAAGGAGCCCGCAAGAGAGGATGTAGGTGTAGCATTGAGTGCACAAACACGCTGTTTGCACTCTCACCAAGTGTGACCTGCGAGCCGAATACTTTGCACATACCATACCTGTGCTATTCGTGACAACAATCTAGGAAAGGCGTTGAGATGAGACACCTACGTTGCCCGTTAATGAAATGTTGCCCAAGATATCAGACAGTGGGGGTAGCACACCCACAATTGGTCCAACATCAGCCGCAATACCCGCGAGTGAGGGTAATGCACCCACGTACAAACACGTTCGATACTGTGGCCAGAGCCCCGCATCGTCAGAAAACAAGCGCTGTGCAGCTCTACCGAAAACTTCCTGAATATGATCAGTAGTTTTGTCCTCAAGGAGCGAGGAGGTCTCGTCGCAGAGTTGCACGTTATGCGCACTCAGGCTACGGACAGCCAAAGATGCCGGGCAGAGAACAAAAATATGGTGGGTGCTCTCAAAAACATCGCAACCAAATTGACACCAGGGCGGCGTATCACGAAAACACTGATGCCGCACCTGTGCGGTGTCAAGCTGCGAGGATCGGATGTACAATTGTACGACGGCAAAGAATGAGCTAGACGCCCATGCGTACGAGAAGCGGGCAGGAAATGACAGTTGTAGAGTGCGAGAGGCGAGGTTTGTGCAGGATAAAAGGAGTTGGAGGACGTATAAGCACTCTCAAGGCGAGATATCGCAAAACGAGAGAGATTATACTCGAGGAAACCACAATGAGGTGAAAAGAACGCATAGTCATCCATAGTGAAAGTTAGCAGCGGTGCCGAAGCAACAAGTCCACAGCCATCTTGCGCCGCAGAAGCCATATGACCTACATAATCATTAGCATGAGATTGTGATGTTTGACCACCCGTGTGAGTTGCAGTTCATGATATGGAGGGAGAAGGGGACACCGCTTGAAGGAACGCAAACAACCAGCGGTACAACGAACGCACTGTTTGTGCATTCCAGACATGCGGCGAAGCACCAGGTAGTACATCCGAAATCGTATACCCTGCGTTTTCATGGTCAGTCGAAACAGGGTGGGGTTGGAGTGGATTGGCGTGAATGGACAACAAAACAGCAGATGTGATGCCCAACAGTTCACCATGCAAAATACCCGCTGATAGTCCATGATTCGCCAGCGAGAAGGACACAGGTCTGACATGTACAGGGTCGACTGTTTGACTCGCACGGAACACGGGGCCCGGACAATGAGTCGATGGCGCGAGCTCCTATCGGAAGCAAATATAGAAACGCACTTTGCAGTCCTAAGCAAACCATGTAGTGGGCTGAAGAGGCAACTGACCCTTCTACATCATGTGTCCCGCCAGTTACCTGCGTTCTGTACTGCGTTAGCATCTGCCAGTGATGAGTGCGTCTGGTGCTTATTGAAAATGAGACTCACAACCAGCTCACAGCTTGAAATTATGCAGTCAAACCATGACTACGGAGTCCTTGCCTAACGTAGATAGTGCAGTGACATAGTGGGGCGCTCAGCGACCGCCAACCTACTTAACTGCCGTAAGTATTGAACGACGTGGTAAATCTCTTTTTCGACTTCAACTTGGGAGTCGAGTAGGCTCTGACTCGATATTACCATGATTGAACCCGGAAGACTTTACGCACTTATTGGTACTTGGTTGTCCAGATGGAAGCCACTGTATCTTTCATCCTCGGGAATCTCATACCGTCCCCTGCTTGCTGTGGTCGACCACAATTCCCAATGCGATCTTTCTGGCAGAAGTAGCGAGGACAATCCAACGTTTACTTTGGATTACATCGACAGATCAACTGTGGAGAAGAGGCTTCTCCGTAAGTTGGACCTTCGGGTAGCCTTCCTAGTTCTAGTTTACATCATGAACTATGTGAGTTGGTCTATCTCGTGTTCCCTTACACCACCTAAATTCTGTTCGCAGATGGATCGTACTAATGCAGCGTACGTGGTCCTTCGAATTCACTTGAGTAGAGCTGCTCAACCGTCCACTTCCAAGTGCAGCGAGGCTGCGTAATTACGAGGAGGACCTTGGCATGGTTGGGAACCAATTTAACACACTTACCAGTATCCTTTATGTGGGGTATTTGTTGACGCAAGCTCCTTCGTACGTTCTGACACCTTATCATTCTGCGGCATATCTAATAATTCGAAAGCAACATGATCTTGCACCACATGAAAAGGCCATCACTATACCTCTCGAGCTGCATGGCAGTATGGGGCGTTCTCACCGTGTGCATGGGTATGTACAACGTTTACTTGATCGTCATTTGCTAACGAAGGGTTATAAAAGGTGCGATACAAACGTTGGAATCCAATTTTTCAACGCTGTCCACTGTTAACGTTGCTCTAGATACCATGCCGCTCTTATCTTGCGATTCTTTATTGGATTTGTGGAGGCAGCATTTTTTCCCGGAGCTGTATTCCTTCTTTCACAATGGTATAGTTGCACGACGACTCCAAACAGCATATACTAAAGTTTCTCTAGGTACAAGCAAAATGAACTAGGTTTACGCACAGCGCTTCTTACTTGCGGCGCCTCAATCAGCAATGCTTTTGGTGCTCTTTTCGCATCAGGGATCTTGGGCAGCCTAGATGGTACACTAGGTTTTTCGGGTTGGAGGTCTGAGCGAAATGACGCGTATTTTCAAAAAGGCCAAATTTTTCTGATTTCACTGCTGCAGGTGGCTCTTCTTTGTGGAGGGCGCTTTGACCATCGTGGTCGCGGTGTCTGCAGGCTGTATTCTACCTGATTTTCCTTCGACGCCGAGCGTCTGGCTTCTGCCTGACGAACAGATCCTGGCTAAACAACGGATGGAGGAGGAAGTCGCAGGGAAAAACGAGCACAAAAGTAAACCCGGACAAGATTATTCTGGTCTTGTCGAGGCTCTTACGGATTGGAAGATATGGTGGGTTGGCGCTGCCCTTAGCTTGATGGTTTCCTCGATGTCATTCGGTATTTTCTTCCCGACCCTATCCGCTACAATGGGTTACAATGCGACTGTCAGTCTCTTGCTCTGCGCGCCTCCGTGGATTTTGGGGACCGCGACCTCGTTTATTGTTGCCAGGTCAGTATTTACTTCGCAGGTCCAATGGTGAATTACCATTAACAATACTAAATCAAGGCACTCCGATGTAACTGGTGATCGCTTCTGGCATATTGTTGGCCCTCTACTTGTCGGCATCGCTGGATTTTTACTCGCAATTTCTACTATGAACACGACTTTGCGATATATATCCCTGTACGAACTGTCTCATTTTCGTTTTGCGATTCCAGGGACTTACATGCAACGTTAAGATTCTTGATGACTCAGAGCCCAGTTGCTTATGTCGTCTCTTTGACCTGGGTCATGAATACGTTTTCCCAATCACAATCGAAACGCGCTGCAGCCATCGCACTCATAAACTCCATGGCATCAGCTGGCGTGATCGGTTCATCGTCAGTTTACAGTGACCTCGTGTCATGTGCTACTACTGACGCCGTTACAGGTACTTCTGGCCATCTAGTTGGGGACCTTCATATGTGAACTCATACATGATTTGCATCTTGACAAGCATCCTGTCCATGACGATGTTATGGGTATTTAGGAGGCACCTTTCCCGATGCAATGAAGCTGCTGAAGCCGAAGAGCAATCTCTAGGGCTGCCCAAGGGTTCGAGATATCTCCTCTAGCACTCCGAGTCGTTGCTGAGTTGTCTAGCAATGTTCGGGTAGCGGTTGTATTTATTGGGTGATATTGTGAGAGCGGGTCTGACGATTAACATACTGTAGACATTTGCAATTTGCAGCACCAAAATATATTAATATACTGTTCGAGTCGCATTTATGCAGATCATCAGCTACGTCGCGTTCGGGGAACGCGGTGGTAGCTCCTTACGGCTATACCCTGCGTGTCCGACCACCTGTGTGCTGTTTAGCATTAAAGTGAGTCCCACGGCAAGGTAATGCACCTTGCGCTCCCCACAATGGATCAGATATTTTGTTGAGCTGTCTACGCAACTCTTCATTCTGACGACTGAGCTCTCTGATTCTCTGTGCAGCTGGAGTGTGGGTTAGGTAATTGAATATCAACAGAATGGACTGACAAACCTTTTGTCAGTGTTTCATGGCGCTTCGCCAAGTCAACCTCCCCCTCTGTCACTTTACGAATTGCCTGCTGCAGCTCCGCGAATCCCTCTCCCTCCTCCTCTCTGTACTGGCGCTGCAAATCAGCCTTGCTCTGGTGCAACTCAGGGAAGTTTGTATTGGAGGACATCTTGAAGGTGTGTTGGGCGTGCTTTGAGTGAGTTCTGTGCAGACTATTTATCCATTATCGTCTCAACGAGTGCAGACCGTTCAACGTGCTCAACGTTATCCGTTATCGTTCGTCTTCGTCGTTCGACGATATTACACGCGACTCCCCAAGCAAAGATCAGGCTGTCATATTCCACGTTGACTCGATGTCCATGCGTCTTCCTGCCGGTGCCACCGTGACAGCGCACAGGAATTGAGCACAAGAACCGAGTTGCTACTCACGGGTGTCAGAAATATCAAGGCTACGTGCAAGCTACGTGCCTTTTTCATTTTTGAAGTAGAAAGTCAAACATGATTATTAGCAAGCCAAGTGACGGCGTGAGGGAAAGCCATTCTGTAATAGTGATCAATTGCTGTAACTGGCCGGCGCCTATGCCTCCGAGTGTTCGAAGTTCACAAGTACAGTCAGATGCATAACATGCATGAACTGTTGCTGGACATCACTCCGAATCCCTTACTGTTCGAGTCGCGTTTATTCAGATCATCTACTACGTCGCGTGTAGAGCTGTACTGTACTTTAATAGATGTATGGCATCTACCATGGCATGTGACATCCATCACTGCACAAGCGGCGGTATTGTGTGCGGTAAGAAGACTTCTTTACCCTTGTTTTCTTCATACCAAACTATATCATGTGCCACCAGAATCTGCACCCTCGGGATCTCCAACAACGACCTCATTCTGCGAATGTTTTCCTCCGCGACTTCCTTATACTGGTGGGCACATATCACCGCGCCCGTTTTCGCATCAACATAGCAAGCAACTTGCATCTTCCCTGTGATCAGATCAGGGTGATGAGCTGAATCTGCGCCTAGCAGGATCCAAGCACCGTCTGGGGAGGTGCGTGCAAGGATGTTGATATGTCCGTCAGCGTGTCCTGCAACAAACGAGCCTAAGTGACTGTTTCCAGTCTTATGCATGCAGTAGAGAGGTACCAGATGCATCAACGATATACATGCTGCCATCACCGAAAATGTCCATCGCGCGCGGATAGGGACCGATTGCCACGTTGAAATCGGAAGCTGTAATGAAGCGTAGACGGTCTTCCGGTGGACGAATGGATGAAAAGGCTACAGGACTATGGCAGGAAGCAGGGTCCACGAAAGCTTGCTTCGATCCTTCCCCGAGGACAAACTCGGCAGTCGTAAACGGGGAGGGATCTCCGACGCTGAGGGAAGACGGGTCAGGTAAATCATACCACCTCGGACACCGAACGGCTCACTGATCCCAATGAAGGTGACTCAGGACTACTAGGTCAACTGAAGAAGGGGGAACTCCACCAGCTTCCAGAGACTCTGCCGCAGTCTGCTTCACATCAGGCACTACCGGTATTGCAGCAGGCGCAAACTCTTTGATATTCCTGTGTATTCCTAGGTCGAAAACAACTCGCTTGTTGCTTTCCGAATGACGCAGTAAGAATGCGAGTGAGGGAAAAGTTATCGGGTCATCCGATTGGTCGACTGCCATTAAACTCAATGGAACACTGAGGTGTCCAGCTTCAAGGGCAGATACATACATGTACGCCTGTTCATCAGACGGAATAGGGAGTGAATGCGCCTCTGTGGACATTGGTATCAAGTTCAAGGATGAATCATCAGAATCAAGATTCAAACGCGCCTATATATAAGCAAGGAAAGCAAACAGAGGTACTTGACTCCACAAAATTCAAATCTTGACAACAGTAGCCTACACTGACAAATCAATGAAAAGTAGATTACGCCCTGGCTGTCCTGGAATAGCTGTTCAGAGTGGAGTCGATATCGGGCCAAAGATAGTTGATCTCAGCAGTCAAGCAAGATATCGATGATCAGTGAGAAACGCGAGGAAAGGCGGCTTTGCTAGTTGCACGATGCAGTGTTGGACTCAAGCTTGAAGAACCACAACAAATCGGCAACTTATCGTCAGTAATAATCCCCAAAGCGCTGCGCCAGCGATCAACCCCACTAGATCCCCCTTACCCAAGACCTTGGAACGTAAGAAGGAAGACAGAGTCATTATTGACTCCAGAGGCCGCATCATCATGATGGGGCTAGAAGAACGGTTGAACCAGTTTTGCCGGCAGAGAGAAGTTGACCCCTTTTTCGGCTCGGCAGACACCCTTGTCATGACCAAATTTTCCATCAAGTCCAGCGAGACAGTACCACAACTTACTCGGCGGCACTCACAACCAACTCAGCATGAACCATACCCCAGTCCTGAGTCAGGCTGGCACAGATACGACTGAGCATTTGCTTCTGATATCAATGTCTGCTGCTATTTTCGTTGACACAGCGGCATATGTAGCAGCTTGGGGAGTCTAATAGGTTCCGAAGTAGGAATCAGAACCCTGAGGGCGCTCATCAGCTTCTTGGTGTCTCTTTCGTCCATACTCCATAGGAATGTCAGATCAACACTTGCTCGGTGCAGGCAACAGTTCCCACTACGGTGCCTCTGACAGAAACGCTGATAGTCATGAATACGATGAACAGAACAGACAGATGGTGGAGAAGAGGCTTCTCCGTAAGTTAGACCTTCGAGTTGCCTTCCTAGTTGTGATTTACATTATGAGCTGTGTGAGTTGGTATATCTAGTGTTTCCGCTATTGCATTAACTTCTTGCGTAGATGGACCGCACTAATGCAGCGTACGTAGTCCTCCCAACCCACTATCAGAGTAGTATGGCTTAATTGCCTCTTGGTCGAAATAGTGCAGCAAGGCTGCGTGGCTTTGAGGAGGACCTTGGTATGACAGGGAATCAGTTTAACACGCTCATGAGCATCTTTTATGTGGGATATTTGTTCACGCAAACACCTTCGTATGTACCAGCACATTATCCATCTGTGGCCCATCCGAGAATTCATAAAGTAACATATTTTTAGATCGCATGACGAGGCCATCACTGTACCTCTCAAGCTGCATGGTGATATGGGGTGCTGTCACCGTGTTCACCGGTACGTACATCATTTGCTTAATTGATATTGCCTGACGAGGGTCATGAGAAGGCGTAGTACAAACGTTCGTATCTATTATTTTTACCGCTTTTGAGTTGACGCTGCTTTAGGTATCATGCCGCTCTTATCTTGCGCTTCACGCTTGGATTTGTTGAGGCGGCGTTCTTTCCTGGGGCTATTTTCCTTCTTTCACGATGGTATAATTGCCCAATATCTCCGACAGCATATCCTGAGACTTCTCTAGGTACAAGCGCAATGAACTAGGGTTCCGCACAGCGCTTCTTGCTTGCGGCAGCTCAATCAGTCATGCTTTCAGTGCTCTTATAGCGTCGGGAATTTTAGTATGCCTAGATGGTACACTAGGTTTTACGGGTTGGAGGTCAGAGGCGAAGCATGCATGCCCTCAAATTAGAACTACTCTGACTGCTGCTACAGGTGGCTCTTCTTTGTGGAGGGGACTTTGACGATTGTGGTTGCAGTGTCTGCAATCTGGATTTTGCCAGACTTTCCGTCATCGCCGAATGCTTGGCTTCTACCTGATGAACAGACCCTGGCCAGACGACGGATGGAGGAGGAAGTGGTGGTCGGAAATGAGCACAAGAGCACGCCCGTGGAGGGTTGGTCTGGTCTTGTAGATGCACTTACAGATTGGAGGGTATGGTGGCTTAGTGCTGCTCTTATTTTGATGGATGCTTCTTTGTCGTTCCGCATTTTTTTCCCGACACTATCTGCTACAATGGGTTACAGCTCGACTATCACCCTTTTGCTCTATGCACCTCCATGGATTTTTGGAACTGCAACATCCTTTCTTGTGGCTAGGTCAGTATCTACTTGACAGCCCCGATTTGTAAATTCACAATAGCCAAGGCACTCCGACGCTACTGGCGAACGTTTCTGGCATACCGCTGGTCCTCTATTTGTCGCCATCGTCGGGTTCATGATTGCAATTTCTACTATGAATGCGGCTGTTCGATATTTGTCCCTGTACGAGCCTTCTCATCCTGCAATTCCACAGCATTGATGTTCCCTGCGAAGATTCTTTATGGCTCAGGCCCCGGTCGCACATATTGTGTCTTTGACCTGGGTCATGAACACATTTTCCCGAACACAGTCGAAACGCGCTGCAGCCATCGCATTAACCAATGCCATGGCGTCACTTGGCTACATTGGTTCATCGTCAGTTTACAGCGTTCTCTTACTCTGTAGTGCCGCTGATGTTTTGCAGGTACTTTTGGCCGTCCCGCTGGGGACCTTCATACGTCAACTCATATGCCCTGTGCATCTTGACAAGCACCATGTGTATTGTGATGTTTTGGGTATTTAGGGAGCACCTTTCACGGTGCAATGAAGCTGCTGAAGCCAAAGAGCAGGCTCTAGGGCTGCCCAAAGGCTTTAGATATCTCTTGTAGCACTCGTTGATCAAGGTACATTTGATTATATCGAGTGAAGCTGTAGTAGTGGGTTAGACGAACGTCCGACATAGTGGAGAACGACTGTGACCACTTGCCCTGTATTTGAATAAATGTATGTATGCATCCATTAGTCACTTATCATACGAGCGGGAGTGTGGTAAGAACGTACGTGCCTTGCTATGAACAAGCCTAAGCACTCCTTCCAATCTCATGCATGAAGCGGAAAAGAACTTGATGCGTCGAGGATATACATGCTGCTATCACCGAAAATGGCCATTGCGCGCAGGTAGGGACCTATTGCCATCAAGGGTATTTTTCCTTGCTGAGTATGCATTGGCTTCAAGGTCTGTGCAGGAACTACTAGGAAGTGTCCCTCCAACCCTGGCGTCATTAGCATTCTCAGTCATTATATGCAGTAAGCCTAGTTCAAGAGATTTATGGACGTAGCATGTCTACGACAATAAAAGGCTACACCACTACATCAGGAAACCGGCGAGAAGAAGGTTTTTATAGATATAAATGGCAACTTCAGATCACATGTTCGTTGAATTATATCTAAAGACAAATCAATGAATAATCGTAGCATAATGGTATTGAA
>QLOO01008557.1:0-12965 GCA_003313855.1 Suillus sp. MG131
GGACTGACTTTGAACTGGCCTCATCTCCTAGGCATCACTTTCCCAACACTGTGGGAGACCAAATTACCATTAACCAATCTAATAATGTGGTGCCGTCAGCCTTGCTCGCGCTGTTGTCTCCTGCACTAGCGGGTATATGGTGGAGCGTCGCCTACTAGTAGTACGTTCCGGACGTAAATCCAGAGGCCTCTTTGAACGCCGTGTCATTGCACTGGCGTCGATAAATCTGACGGCAAGTCTCTCGCATCTTACACTATTAATTTGGTCTGACATATCTAGATTCTTGAAATCAACATTTCTATTCACCGCGAAATCCCAGAATTGGTTATCGTGCCTGTAGGTATATCCATGACAGATTCATTGCTTGCGCATGTAACGAACAACATCGATAAACCTGGCATGCCACCATGGCATGTTCTATCCTGGGTGGACGGAGCAATGATGGGGGTGTCGCAATGGTATGTATACTCGCGTTCATTTCATCACATATGCTGTGCTTACGCCAACTATCCCCGTCTTTTTTGTGCATTCAATTAGCATTTTGCTAATTATTTTTCCTATGTAGTGGAACTGATTACGTTGATCCCATCAACTCTCCGGACAAGTCGGAACATACTGGACGCATGATTATTCAAAATCCAGTAAGCAGTTCCCCCGCTTTTCTACTCCACGTATCTGCTTACTCTCTAGAAACAATGATGCACAAAATACCGTGTCTATCCGTGCAGTGGATGATCTGCGTACGTCACCCATCCGGTGGGTTCCAACGAGAACGCGACCCTTTCGTTCGCCGAGCCTGGCAAAACTTACAGACTGCGTGTGGTCGATATGAGCGCGTTCGCAGGGTTCTTTTTTTTGGATCGACAGGCATGAAATGCGAATCTGACATGGTTCCCGGTGGTCTAAATCCCAGTATGTAGGCTATTCCTTTTCCTGAGCACTCGAATTCACCACTTGTTGTACTACCTTTCAAATTGCTCACAGACGTTACCTCCATTAATCTGACTCCCGTGTCGGACTCCTATATATACCATGTAAACGACAGCGTTGTTTTGCCTGCGCTCTCCCAATAAATACCTAGAGACGATAAACGATGTGACAAATTATGGGTTCTTGAACAATTTAGTTTACAATCCCCCACTGGTACCTGCGGTTATGAGCGCGGTGAGCCTGCCACTAGCCACGTGGTATATGGGCCTACAGCTTTGTGTTTAACTACGGAGAGATGATCGGATGCAGGGTGCGGATTGTCGATAGAGCGACAGATTATACCGTCACTGAACCCACCGTTTGTTGAACGGAAAGCAAACCTGATACATCGCCCATCGCTGGCATGACGCTCCGCGGCTCTTTCACTGAAGGAGAGAGACTTGCTTACGTTATTATCGTCCATGTCGCATCGAATGGCTGCGGTGCCGTTGATAACAGTTCTGCTTCTGATACAGCGTGCCGTCGTTTATGTATTCCTGATATGCTGTGCTTCCCTCAAGCGGCAACGCTGCATGACATGCGGGCGCAAGTGACTTGTCAGGCCAGCCGCTTTGCCTAGAGGCGATGGCTAGATGAGTTGGGGGAGGAAGAGAAAGACTCGTAATCTGGCTATGCGGTGATCGAGAGGTCCCTTTTAGCGTGAAGGCAGGGCTCGAGGCTTGGCGTTTGGTGACTTGAAGTAGGTGGCCGATATGAGGGTGGAGTTAGTGATGGATGATTTAAACGCCGATCTCATGAGGTGTACACGCTGTAGGCAGGAGGAAGCAGCCGATTAAGATTTAGCGGGATGACATAAGAAATGGATGGAATGGAAGATGAAAAGCAGTGAAAGTTTGTTGGTTTGGTTTACTGTTTAACTATGGACTACGATTATTCAAACCAACAATCACCAAGACAATGGTCACAACCGACGACATCTGGATTTTCATCGCCAGTCTCGCCTTCGCCAGGTTACTACTACACTCCAAATCAACAATCACCTTCGACGGAATCAAGACCCACTAGCAGTAATTTAACGCTGAACCTCAGTTCACTTTCAGTCACTTCACCAGTCAATCTCCATCACGGTGTATCCCCAATAACACCTGTATCTCCTCCAAATTTCAGTCCAGGTCATCTCAGTCCACAACCTCCCTTTCAATTCAACTTTGAACAACCAGAAGACCCCTCTCTCTTACTAGCACAGCGTCGTCCAAGCACCGGTTCTTCATCGAGCGAACTTGCAGTAGAGAAGAGCGTACCACGTAAACGAAGTCTCACAAACACGGCTCCTCCACCAGCTCATCACACTCACGCCCACTCTCATTCTTACGGAGGGCACGTACTCCCACACCCAATCATAACTACAACCGCCTCATCACCACCTTCAATTAGCGAACCTTCTTCGCAAGGTCCACTCACACCGGCTAGTTCACAGCCTCACAATCAGATCGATATCAACGCCACTTATGATGATCCTGACGGCGTAGCTGCTTATTCGATGCCAGATCACGCCGACAGCGACGACGAAGGCACAAAATCCAGTGCAACCGGTCCTAGTTTAGGCATCATCGGTAAACCAATGGGTACCAACAACTTTGTTACGAAGCTCTATCAGTACGTTTAATCATGTCTTTCATATCTCTCATTCAACGTCCGCAGGATGATCAACGATTCAAAGAGTCAGTCTTTCATCGCGTGGACTGAGCTCGGAACAAGGTCGGTCGTCTATCATCGCTTTCACTTGCCTCCTTATTCATTCTTTCTAGCTTCGTCGTTTCAAACGTAGGCGAATTCAGCAGGAGCATCCTCGGCTCTCATTTCAAACACAACAACGTCTGTATCTCCCCCCACTAACATGCAAACCGCTCACACTTCTACAGTTCTCAAGCTTTGTCCGCCAACTCAACATGTACGGTTTTCATAAAATCAACAGAGTCCGTTCACCTCAATTCAGTCATTTCACCATCTGACATCTCATCAAACAGACTCCACGCGCCCAACGCACATCAACAACCTCCCAAACTTGGGAATTCAGCCACCCTAAATTTCTCCGCGCGCGTCCGGACCTCTTGGACGCCATCAAGCGTAAAGCGCTCGAGCCTGATCCTCGTGAACGCGGACGGTGAGTCCCACTCAATCCCCACGGAACTAAATCTGATGTGTAACCCCTAGCGTCGAACTCCCCGGCGAAGTCGCTCGTCTTCTAAACGACATGCGAGACGAGAACAAGGCCCTCTGGCGCGAGATCTCACGTCTAGGCGGTCGCGTCCCTTCTCATGTCGCAAACACCCTCTCCCAATCTACTAGTAGCTCTTCGACGACGGGCCCGAAATTACATATCGGCGGAGAGGACGAAGATGATGATGGTAGTGACGAGGGATTCTCGTTTAACGTTATGGGGCCTGGCATCAGTATGGGGATGGGCGGAGGAGGGGAGGCGTGGATGAATTGGGCGGGTGCTGAGATGCGCCGTGAACGACGGAAAGTCGAGAAATTGACCGGGATCGTGAGGGCGCTATGCGACGCGATCGGATCTGGTACGTTCCCCCATTCCCATTTCAACTCGTTGCTAATTTCACGCAGTATCACCAACGCTAGTCCAAGAACTCAACGCCCTAAACGCACCAAGCCCCTCCCCCTCTCCAGTCCCCCCAAGCCCAATCCCAAGCGAGCACAGCCCCAACATCTACATCACCTCACCTCCATCACCGTCCCCTTCACAATCGCACTCACACTCTCCCTCGCATTCGCATTCGTCTCATCACAGTCAAGGTCACGGGCATAGCCACCATCCCTCAGTTCCGATGCTCAGCATTCCCCAATACGCGCTGCACACATCAACCCCCTCTCCCACCTCCAGCGAGTTCTCCGTATTCGGTCGGCACGGACACGGGCGCCAGCCCAGTATCACCCTGACGCCTACTCCTGATGTAGACGCGCACGGGATGCGAGAGGGAGGAGGGCGGGAGAAGAGGCAGAGGAGGACCGGGAGTGTTGTCAGCGTAGGCAGTGTTGGGTCTTCGATGGGCGGTGGGTCTCCTATGGTTTCTCCTATGGGGGGCGGATCCGTCTCTGGACTTGGCGGTGCTTCGATGGGGGGAGAAGAAGATGGTGAGGGGGATATGAGTTTGAGTTTGGATCTGGACTTGGATATGGATGTTGGAGGGAACGGTGGTGAGAAGAAGCAGCAGCAGCATCAGCATCAGAGGGCGAGGAGCGATTCGGCGCCTACGTGGGTTACGAGCCAGAACTCTGGTGCTGGTGTAGGAGGCGGGGGTGTTGGTTCTGGTGGACTTACTGCCAATTGGGGACGACCGAGGAGCGGGAGCGGGTTTGGGAGGTGATTGTTGTGACTGATGGTATTCATGCCTGGTGTTTGAATGTTGCGCTTTTGTCTGTCTGTCTTTCTGCGCTTTGATTTGCTTTACGGTTACTTGTCTCCGCTTTCACGCTTGCGTGCTTTTCCTGTCTTTTTTTGTCTTGTTTTTGGTTTATCCCTGTTGTCTTTCCTTTCCTTCCTTTCCTTTCAAATGTTATGCCTCAGAACCTATTATCGATATCGCTCGCGCTATCACGATCGCCTACCTGTATATTTCTATCAGTATCGACACGCTAGCTGTCACCCTCCTCCTCCTCCTCCCTCCCTCCTATCTGGCACACCCCCCTTGCCACGCCACGCCACCTACTTCCCCATTGCCACGCCATCTCCTTGCCGCCACATCCGTACTAGACCATTGAATCCCACTCACTCATACTAGTACATATTGTATACGCGCTCCAACTCGACTGCTTTAGACACGAGTACGTTCATATTATATATCAATCGCTCCTTTTTTGTAGACGACATTGCTATTCGTGTTGGTGTTGGTGGAACACTGGAACTGCCACTGCCCCGCCTCGTTCCCTTTTCTCGAATTCGAAATTCAACCCCCTTCTTCGGCAGGTTCAATTTCGAATTGGGCTTGTTCTTTTTTGAATTTCCTCCTTGAAGTTCGATGGGAACCTTGGGGGAGGCATACATGTACATCGTGATGCATCTGATTTTCAATGTCAATTACCTTGCTTCTACCTGGTGCGATCGAACGTGAGACTGCGGTGGGATGTCGAGTATTAATGACTGCGGAGGTAACGAACTAACTAAGTTTAGATATTTATATTAAATTCGGCCTCGAGCTTCGTGTGTCTTTCAATTGCGCGATGACCGGAATAATACGCGAGGTATTCATGTTTTTCTGTACGAGGGATGTGCACCGGCACTGGGAGTGGCCCATCACTATATTAAATTCATACGTCAGTTGACACACATCTACTTGCAATCACAGCTGCGCACCTAGCGCATTTAATTGAGTAGTTGACGGATATTAAACACGACGAATAGCATCATGCCGGGTGAGACGAGACGCAGCTCCGATGGGACAGGAAACGAATGCGGATCAGACCAGCGAGGCAAAAGAATGGCTGCAACAGTAAATCCTACTACTACTACTAGTGCTAAATGCGTGTGCGTGCAGATATTATAGACAGCCTGCGTGTCCCTTTAGATCTACGATATATTTGCGCGAGGGGGCGATGCAGTGGTTAATACGAAAATAAACAAGGATGTCTGCGCGTGCTGGTTGTCCATCATGATAAGTATGTCTGCATCATCACCTCTAGTGATAGATTCCGTCATTATAGTCCGACACCTACGTAATTATTCTCAAGAGTGGCCTTGTTGTTGATGGACCGGGATTACTTGCAGGGTGTGCAGCGGTAGAACTGGGTGAGTCGTGCCCACCTACAGGAGGTGGGAGTAATTTAATTCTGACGTATCGGATGAATTCGAGGGCAGTGCCAGCTGTGGGTCGTGAGGCTGGTGATGACGACCAGCACTCACGGATAAACGGCCACAGTTCACCGACAAGGAGAGAATGGGACGGACAGCCAGGGGTGTTTCCTTGTTGGATCTCCCGTATGATGATCACTTCCCGTTTGATCTCGTGCCAGGGAACTCTGCCTGATAGGACCTGCGGGAAACTTCGTGAACTTTGTCGAACGCTGGGGCTGCTTGGGACACTTACTTGGAGCATGATACTGCCGAGGGAGTAGATGTCGCTCAGCGTCGTCGGCTGTACGTCATCTGACAGCAGTAGCTCGGGAGCCGTCCATCGTACTGCACCTGGATACATAGCGGTGGCTGCGAGGTACGTCGAACCGGTCTGCAGCTCACCGAGCATGCTTGATAATCCAAAATCGGCGATGCATGCGGTCATGTCCTCGAGGATAAGAACATTAGACTTTGAACCAATCAGTTCGTGATGTGAAATAAGTAGTGTGAGATGTTACGTACCCCAGTGAGATCTCCATGCGTCACGGGATTATTAGGATAAGAGTGTACTGTAGAGCTATGCTCAGAACGAATCAAAGATGAATCAAAAGAGACGAACGGTAAGTGAGACCAGATACGATATGGTCTAACTGAGTAAACGATCCCGTCAGAGATCGAGGACAAATGCAAGTGATGCGATCATACCAAACTGAGCTGATCAGCAACGGTGATGATCGACCAATTGTTCTTCAGATAATCGGTCAAAGTTCCATTTACAGCCCAAGGGGCAACCAGGGCCATCGAAACACCAAAGCCGAAAGCATAGCCCATGAATTCCATAACATTCGGGTGATTGAGTCTTCTCCAAATGCCCATTTCTCTCCTCAGTCTCTGCAACATATAACTATCAGCCCATGTATGTAGATGATCAGTGCTCTGGCAAACCTTCAGGGTCTTCTTGTTAACTTGGAATCTGAAGCCTTTCACAGCAACCTGAAGCAGACACCTTATAAGTATATCGCTGTCGTCGATTCACATCTGTACGAACCGGGATGCACCTGACACCATCATCGTAAGTACATTTCCAGACGTTGCCAGAAGCACCCCCAGCTATGGGATCAAGACCGTAACTCCGAGTAATCCAACCTGTCAAGTCGACTGGGGTCGCCGGACTGCATATGTATTAGTAGAGCTCTGGAAAACTTGGATAAACGAATCATCACCTTCCGGTTCGTGTATTGGGGGATATGGGCGTAGGAAGCATCCCAGAGAGATCACTACCAAATTCGCGCTTACGATTGTCGGCCTCTTCAACAAGAGTTGAACCGTTTGAGCCAGGACTCCTGCTTGGGGATAGATATCCATGCACTGTTTGATCCTGACCATGTGCTGTACTCTTCGCAAAGTCGGAGGGGCGCAAAGGGGAATCGGGCGTGATGGGAAGCTGGCCAGATGTGCTCTGAAGGGATTTCATATCAAGCCGCGGCAACTCGATACGTGAGGTGGACGATTGCGAATTGTGAACACTGGGGGTCGAAAAATATAGGCTTGAGTTGGGGGAAACCGGTGTATGTTGAAACGTGGGAGCGAATTCGTTTGGCGATATCAGGCCTCCTTGTGCAAAAGGGCTGCGCAAGTCAGATGCGCCCGACAAAGATGTGATACCATCTGAAACACCGCAAGAGGTCCCCGCTGAGGAAACAAGATGCACGGAAAGGAGAGGTACAGATTCTTTGTGCTGGGCGTTTGATGGAAAGACCATTGAATTGATAAGCCTTCGAATCCTGTACTTGCAAGTCAAGGTATCTGAACACGATGACTAGAGGGTTGGCATATAACCCTGGCTAAGCTTCACCAGGCTTATCGAAGTCACAGCCAAACGGGTGAGAGGGGGGGGGAGGGTGAGAGTGCTGCGGGGGAGAAAGTTGCCCGCACGACATGTCAGCTGTTACTTTTGTACGTTGCTTGAGCGCTTGCAGCGCCCAACGCCGAATTTCTTGAAGATAGGTACACGCTGTTCTTTGGAAGGCTATAATCGATTTGCGGGTACCTTGAACGTCATCATGAGACCTCAGACATTACGGGCACTTTGGTAAACCTGCCTTGCTATCGTCTTGGATACTCACAGCATTCGAGAGGCTGGTAGGATAACCCAACACTATAATCGGCTCAGGTACTTGGCTGATGAACGTCGCAGCACTGCATGACACACTTTAAATGTGTACAGCCTGCGGCGGCAGGTCGGTCGTGTACTTTTAACTGCGTCTGCACTGTGCAGATCTTCAATAGACGATGCCGCCCTAAGTATGAAGCACAGATGAGAGAAGCACATCATGATGAGATTAGTTATACATGCAGCAAGATGAGAGGGTGACCGAGCGAGGTAACAAACAGCAAGTGGAACTATCGCAACAAGTCAACGACAAAATAAGCTATCTAAACTGGGAGGAGACAAGATGTCACTGCTCGCTGCAGCTTTTGCGATAAATAAGACATCCTGATTCCACGTGAAGAGGGAGAAAACAAGGGGTCAGCGCAAAAAAAAACATGTACACGTATGAATTGAGGTAAAAATGTTCGAAAAGCAAGAGGAGACGAGTAAACACATAGCCCGAAAAAAGCATAGCTTCCATCCACCGTTTACTTGAGATCCACACCAGTCGGATCGAACCATTCACGGAAGTCTTGCTCAAAGTCTGTCCGGAACATGGATGGGTCTAGGTCCTCCAATGCTGTCATAGATTGAATGAAGTCTGAAGACATGAAATTAGGTGGTAGATCAGATAGATTGGGTTGTGGCTGGCTCGCGGGATTCGAAGCCGGAGGTACTGAAGGTGTCCCGTTCGGAGCAGGAGACTGCGTGATACTTGAGTTGATGGTATTGGGAGTCGGGGGTGCAGTGCCGTGTGCGCTCCCCGTGGGGTTGGACGAAGACCCTCCCTGACCTGGAGCAGCGGGTGCGTTGTGAGGTGACCCTTCTGGTATTCCTGAAGGGTTATTGATCATGGGTTTAACATCCTTCTGATCTTTCATGGGACCGCCCATGGCTGGTGACGCAGGTGGCGCCATGCCACCCATAGGTTTGGCTTGAGCCAAGTTCTGGCCGATTCGATTGTTCTGGGGACCAGTAAACTGTTGTTGACCTTGCACAGAATGGAAACCTTGCTCAGAAGCACCGGGAGCGGCCGCTGCTAATAGGTTCTTTGTCGTTGCGGTTATACTCTGCCGGTACTGCAAGGTCATCAGAACAGTTGAGGGGTAGCCAAGGGCCGCAGCAAAAAGCGACGACTTACTGCATTGGCACTGGTCATCATCATATTATGACCTGGTCCTGGAACCATGCCCGGGCTCATGGCATTACCAGGAGCACCCATAGGTAGCATGCCAGGATTACCCATATTCGGTGGAACACCGTGTGGCTGGAAGTTATTCATGGGCGCCCCTTGCATCGGCCCTGGACGCATCATGCTACCATTGGGCATTTGTTGTGGCCCGCCTGGCATACCCTGCTGTTGCGGGTGTGGATATCCTGGTCCAGGGCCCATGGATGATGTTTGTTCCATGGGGGGAGGTGTGCGGCGCTGCCGCTTCCTGTCCGGAGGCGAGTTTTCGCTATTCGGGAGCGTGCCATGCTGTCAGATTTCGCAAATTAATGCGCTGTAATATTAAGCCAAGAACGGAAACAGTACCTCTTCTCCCGGGGACGTGCTGTTACGTTTTATGGTGCGCTGTTGCTGTTGTTGCTGTTGGTGTTGCTGTTGTTGCTGTTGTTGCTGCTGTGGGGGCTGTTGCATTGTTGGATGTTGAACAGGTCGGCGTTGCTGCCCGGGCGGGGCCATCCCTTGTAAGTTCGATGAACCTACAGGGCCGAGTTGTGATGGCTTCACGCTCCGCTGCCGCAGCTCATTCACGAGTCGTTGCTGTAATTCAAGTAATTCACGTTGATAAAATTTCCATAATAGCGATGACGACGCAAGTACCTTATCTTGGAAGCTAAGCGAGTGCAGCTCCTTATCGCCAAAACCCATTGCTGCTTTGACCGCCGTAAGGGCTTCGGCAGGCACACGGTTGAGTTCTTGGTGCAGCATGCCCATATTTGGATCGTTCGATGGCGTCTGGCGGGCTACCAACGATGGACTACGTTGCATCATACCACCTTGACCGGGGGTACCAGGACGACTGGGCGACCGTCCCATCGGAAACGGCGGCGTCTGCGTCTGAGGAGCGGAACCAAGAGAGGGATTCGAAGGGTGCATAGGACGATTGAGGTTAGTAAGGTGGCCAGGTGGGCCCACCAACTGATTCATCGTGGGTTGTGGATGCTGGGGTCCAGAGCCAGGGTTGCCTCCTGTAATATGGGGAGAATGAGACATCGTGGGGGATTGGAATGGAGGCGCAGCGCCATTTGGTCTTGGGGGGCCACCGGGCCTCTGCTGCCCTGGTAGTAGCTGCGAAAAGTTTCCTGGTTGACCTGGAGGGCCGCCCGATGACATCGGGATACCGTTAGTTTGAGGTCCGTTCATCGGGAATGGCATGGGACCCTGGGCGCCATTTTGCATTGAGCCTGGATTACCTGGCAAAGAAGCAGGCCCAACACCGTTAGGCATCTGGCCGTTTGGTGGCATCGATGCTTGGGGTCTTTGCGTACCGTTCATGAAACGATTCATTGCTGGTGGCGCTTGCCGCATTTGAGGTGCGTTGTGCTGTCTGAGGTGCTGTTGCTGTAGCTGATGCTGTTTCAGAGGTCACAGTTGGTACAGTGCCAAGAACGTTACAGCCCCACTTACCTGTGTATAGACCATAGCATCATCTGTTCCCGTCCCGTTGCTTTTTGCTGTGAAAAGTACCCAAAAAACACTCCACCATCTGGAGTGCCGCATATTGGGTTAGTCGAGCGCTTAGGAAAGAAGTTGAGGAGGACATACTCAAAAAGTAGACCCTGACGTGCGTTGATGGGGGGAGCAGAGTCTGGTGGTATCTCAGCCTCTACCAGCAGCTCGCGAGCTGTTTTACGGAATCCGCGCTTATTGCAATAGTCATAAATGTAAATGTTGAACCTGGGTGAGCAGCCAACAAGTTAAGTTGGGGCAAGGGAATGAGATATGCGGCGACAAACATCCTGTCCCCTTCCCAAGATGGATCCGACGAGGGGGGAGAGGGTTCGCCTGCAGGAGGTTGCGCAGGCATTGATCCGGGAGGGCCAGAGGCCATGAAGAGCTCCGATACAGGTTGACGGGTGAAAGTAGAAACACAAAGTGTTTAAAAGATCAGCGAAAGAGAGCGCACGTATCACGTTTGACGGGTGGAAAATAGAGTCGATGGCAGAGACTTTAGAGCTGTGTGTAAGCCACAAAGATATATAAAGGTAGCTCAAGCTGGACAGACAGTGCACAGGTTCTCCGGCCAACGAGTGAGGGAAAAACGAAAGATATTACAGGACGACAAGAACAGCGTCGAGATATGCCTGATCGTCGTCGACAACGACGGCGACGAAGTTACCTGGCGGAGGAAGAAGGAGTAGGCGAATGGGAAGATTGAATTCGTGCCAAACGAGAGGCGCAAGGTCATACTAGATGGGAAATTTCCAATTGTCGCCGACTTTGCCACCAAAAAACTACACGCCGTTTGCCGCATGCTCGTCAAGGCCTACTTCCTTCCATTACTCTACAATACGTTAGAACATATGATACTGCGAGTTCTAGTGTAAACAGTACAGTTAATGAATCACAAATCTCATCAATGTCGGCGAACGACTGCAACCTGAAAGTCCCATCCACCAACAATATACTTCACCTCCAACAACCGTCGGATCTCCCGCCACCCCGCGCTCCCCTCCTCGGCATCCTGAAGATCTGTCACGACATAAATGAAGTCTGCAGGTGAGAGAAGCGATCGCAACAACGATCCAATTAAGAAAGCAATTAGTGCTATGATTAGAACAGTCGACAGCGGGTATGTTGTCGGCATCCGAACAACGTGCGTTGTCATCGTGGGGCTCGTGCTCTCCGACTCCGTCCTCGACAGTCCACCAGGCAGTTTCGGAACACTTTGAGATGATCGACGAGAAGATGAAACAGATAGTGGTATTGGTGAAACAACCTCCTTGATAGGTGATGAGGTCCAGATAGATAGCGGATTGGGATAAGCGTTTAGGAATCCAAACAATCCACCATTTGATAATGGCTGCGGCAGGACCTGCGTTATAGTATCGTTCTCGGGGATATCCTATAACATCGTGGCTTAGGGAAGTCATCACATTCTTGGTAATAAACTCACTAAGAGCGGCCCGTTTTCGATCACTTCCGCCTTTGGTCGACTCTCCTCAGGTGCTTCCGGATCTTCGTTGATATCGATAGCAGCGATGGTAGCGCCATTATCGAGGAGATCATCCGCACGAGACAGGGGCTCTTTGAGCTCGTCGGGGAACAAGTCTTTGTCGTCTGTGGATCTAATAACGTGCGTCAGCAACGGCTCGCGTATGAACCACAATTTATGACCAACCTTTGCAGTACGGGCATACGAGAGACCCGATCATCCTGGAGCTCATCGCGTCCAAGTGCCGTCAAGGACTCCTTCTCGCTGGCTATCCCAACATTCGTGCCGCCGACCTTCACAACCACGTCACCATCACTCTTCTTGACACCCAAGGCAGACGCCATGACAGGCTTGATCTCCACCTGAACCACAAACCCCTTTTCATGCAGATCATTAAACCACTGAGGCTTGGGAGGTGCTGTCCTGATCTCGCCTGTAAGCGGATCTTTCACTGTAGACACCTGGTACTGGGCCGTGGGCAAAGTCAGCCTTAAGAGATGCCGCGGAGGCCGATCAGCGTTCAGCCCTGATGAGTGTAGGGGCGAAGCAGGAATAGTGTATACGCTCGAACTGATGGGCAGGTCGGTTATAGTTGCACTGGAAACCTGTTCCATGTCATTCTCATGGGAGGTTTCGAGGGAGATCAACTTCGCGATGTCTCGTAGATGAGACGTAATGAGTACTTCGTAGCCTACTGGATAGAGTTTCGAGTCTACGACGATCTCGGCAACGAGAAGATCTGTGGAATGTCTGATTTCGCCCTTCAACGTAAATGCAGAGGAGGATGGCTTCAAGGGCTCAGAAGTAGAGCCTACAGAGGCTGAAGAGGTCCTGCGAGGATACGGTGCGGAAGAAGGAATTGGAGGAGATG
>QLOO01008566.1:0-11163 GCA_003313855.1 Suillus sp. MG131
TCCGAGTTTCATCACGGAGGGTAGTATGCCAGGCCAAATATCCGCGGTAAATATCACATCGTCTCATGCACCGTGAATCAAGACTGATGCTGACCTTACAGGATGTTCCTCACTTCTTAAAGTGGTTCCATACCATTCGCAATCAAGGAACTGCATAACTTGTCGATTGGAATTAGATCGGACAGTAGATCGGACAGTATATAGGTATATATGTACGCTCGTTCAAAGGCGAGAGACGTGGTTCTCTGCATGCGCTGTTGTTGTGCGAAACTAAGCGCAATCTATAAAATTTTGATATCAAAAACATCGCTGGATGTCACTGCTATAGGGAGCCTAATTACGACCGGAGGTGGGATGTAATAAAGGTATGGGAGAAAGGGAGTTCTGAGTCAGTATGAGTACCGTGGAGCGACGATGAGATATTAAGTCTCGCGCTTTTCGTCGCGTTCGCGTTCAAGTTGCTCAATCCTACGGAGATGATGATCCCTTTGAGCTTTCACCCTATTAAGATACTCCTCGTCGGAGATTCTATGACCAAACACAGCAAATATTCGGTCTGTGAGTGTTCTGGGTGGTTCCGGGGCGACGACGGGTAAGGAGTGTGTTGGAACGGGTGCTGCAGATGTAACAGACACAGGCTGTGTATGCACCACTCGGGATGCGTGAGTTATCCTTAGGATGTCAAACTCGTTGAATGCCCATTGTACGAGCCCGCACATCACCGCGCCCGTTGCTAAACCAGGAATAGTTCCCGGTCTTCCACCTATAATGGAATGAAAATTGTTCAGAGGCACAAGAGAACGACTCACGCTTCCAGGTGTTAAGGATGCTACCAGCCAAGGCTCCGCTAATGCTAGAGTCAAGTACTTGACGAGAGCGAATGTCACCCCACGTTAACCGGGATATATTGGCAGGAGCCACTTCTGCGGCTTCCCTGAGTCTCTGTCTGCGCATTTCGAACTGTTTTCCTGGCATCGACAAAACGAGTACAGGGCCAACCAGGTACTCTCGTATGCCTGTATGCCAGTTGATTATGTTGGAAATCTGAAGAAATGCATATCATACTGAAGAATGTTGCGGATGCAATGCCGCTATTCAAAGCCGAAAACAATGCTAGAGGTCCTGGTGGTTGCGATTTGATGACGCCATACAACCCTGCAGTCAAACCGCAGACAGTAGCTGAGGAAGACAATTGTCAGCTTTATTAATCTGAGAATGGCCATGGTGGAAGACGGACTCGCATGTTATGAGTACGCCTTTGGCTACTGTCTGTGGGGCTGAAGGATCCATCTTCACGTTGCATGCAACAAGCTAGTTGCAGAGCAAGAGAAATTTGCTCAAGTGCTTGTGACCCCCCAAACGGGGGTGAGTCAGTCACAGCGTTAAACGAGCTAGGACTTTGCAAATGTCCCTTGTGCGGTACTTGTATAATGTTCAAACGTACGACTACTCAAGCATGGCGATCTCGTCGCCTGCACTCTCATATTTCACATACGGCGCAAGCGGCTAGAGCACGACCTGCTCGGTCTGTAGTCATAGCTTCTTCTGCAGCCGCTACCGCGGGCCTACTCTGGTATTCGTTTAGTACTACTATCCACAACGACGCTATCATAACACCGAAGCCAGAAGATATATACAAATCCGTCCAGAAAGCATCTACATCCAGCACTGGTATCGCGGAGGACGACGGGAGCATATGTGCAGTCGTATGGGGTTCCAACCAGTGAGCTGTACGATTCTATATTCACTAGATGGCATGCTCATGTTCAGGTACAACGTAATCAACCCAAACGAACCCGGAGTCCAACGGGTACAGTATCCCGTAAATGCTAGTTGGCTAAAAGATGTCGCGCTGCGTGACTTGGCATTTCATGAGCGACATGCTGCTTGTGTAGATGCAAGGGGAGATGTGTACCAGTGGGGTGACGGATTCTTTGGCTCAAATCCCACATCAAAATCAGCGGCGCAGGGACCGAAATTGACGTTGCGCGGTCATGTAAGACAGTTTGCCCTCCGAGAAGGCATTGTTACTCAGGTTGTGATTTGGTTAGAACATCATTCAGCTTCAGCTCACCGAATCTCGAATATATGCTCTATCGGCCTCAGGGAAAATATACGTTATCGCGGCCAATGCAGAACAACAAAAAATACCCTCTCCGAAGCCACTTCCTGCTAGTTCTACGTCCTGGCGGGCATCCTGGATGTGGGGAGCGCAAGATACTGCCATCGACTTCACGGAAATTGTACCTAAGCAGAAACTTGGTTGGGGTGAACAGTCTGTATCAGTCTGCTATCCGAGACTATGAGCTCATACCAACCTAGGTTCGTATCCATTTCAGCAGGTAAGGATCACCTCTTGGCATTAACGTCATCTGGTCGGACAATGGTTCATCCTATGAACAAAAACGCAAATACACATGGTCAACTTGGTCTACGGAAGTTTGACATTCCTACTGCTCCAAATTCTACCGACATCGTCTCTCCGCCTCGCATTCCCGTCGAGCTAGTTCCAAGGGCAGTTGCAGACCCGTTCGCTAGAGCTACTCCTTTCTCGCGTTCCGCGGCGTCATCTGTGCCGTCTTCCACATCCACCAATATTGATGGAATAGATGACCAGCACATCAGATTTTCAGATGCCCTCTTTGAGATTCCCTCTCTCAAAGGTATCAAAGTCTCTCAAATTGCAGCTGGAGGTCGCAGCAGCTTTGTAATGACAGATTCGGGTAGGGTACTTGGCTGGGGAGCGAATGAGTTCGGGTAAAGATACCTATTAACACGTAACAATTCGCTAACACTTATTCCAGCCAGATTGGACTGGGTGGAAACATGACTCTTGACACAATTATCCTGCCGACAGAGGTGGTTCTGTCGAGAAACGTACCCGGTTCTGTCCGTACTAGATGCATTGGCATCTCCGCAGGCAAGTTAAGAATTCCAGGTGATTTGCTGTCTATAACTAAATTCATTGCGTAGGCGGTGATTTGACATGTTTCGTCGCTGAACGCAGAGATGGCGAATCCCTCGTCTATGTGGACCTTCTGACTTGTGGTAACGGACAATGGGGAGGACTAGGGAACAACCTGTACTCGAACGCCCAAGGGAACCCTGTCCGCGCAAAGAATGTCAGCGGTCTCCGGGAATGTCAGTACCTCATTATCACAGCCTTATATGCACTCATAACCCCCTCGTAGACAACGAAGACAGCCAGTCTATGTCTCCCATCCTTCCTCACGCTATCTCAGTGTCTCCCACCGGTCATGTCCTGCTGACTTTGGATACACAAGCCCATGGGGGGCCGGGTGGCTTAGGTCGGGATCTTGTCGCCTGGGGAACAAATCATGACTATCAGCTTGGTACTAGTAAGAGAGGTAGTCTTCCTGTGCCTACCACCTTGGAACGTCCTGAAGGCGGTCGATTTATCCTGGGTCAACGAAAAGCTCTGGTGAGGGACCTCACTGGCAACATATGGAAGAAGAAAGTCGAGGTCGAGCAGTGTGCAGTCGCGGGGTACGGTAACAGTATTATATATTGGAAGATCAAGTAGATAGTCAAGAGTATGGGAGATACTAGTCACCACTCAGTGTCAATAGCATGTTTGATGTTGCACGTGAGTTTCACATGACCGTGACGTGGTTGTGGCGCTCTAACTCTGTTAACCACCATCACGCGATGGCGAGAGACCTTCAATCAAAAGATCCTCAGCTACAAGAATGCATGTGCGCGAACTATAACATCTCATGTTTCACGCCATAACATTGAATTATTCAATGCAGTAAATTGATCCGGGAGATGACAAGCATCATTGATCCCGCAGATGACTACCTCACAATAACCGCGGCTGAAGAGCAAATGAAGATCAATTATGCCCGAGGAAAGAAAGAGAACGAGGAGGCGTATGCAGATCTGAAAGGTATGGCTATCTCTACCTCACGACTTGCAAGTGATCATCTTCATCCAATTTCCAAGCCTTATCTCGCATCTTGGAGGCTGCCAAGAAATCTTCGATGCGACCGCCGAACGTGCCCTCTTTGGAAAAGCATGCATCCCATCTCAACGACCTTGACGGATCTAGGCTGTCCCTAGCCAAGGCTATCCGCGACGCGGAGGGCTCTCTTGCTAGTAAAGAGGCTGAGCTGGCAGCCCTGAAGGAGCAAGCGCGTTCATTAGAGGAATCGGACCCTGCCAAAGATCACCAGATTCAGCTAGATGGCTCTGCGTGAGTATCATGCTGCACGACATGAGAGCGGGCGATTGACTTTTCTAGATTGCGCTTGAAGATCTATAGAGGGTTAGGGTTCGAACCCGTTCTTGACAAGGATGGACGAGTGACCAATATGCTTGTTCGTGAGTGTATTGATTTTGAGTTGGAAGTGTGCTCTAATATCTGGTTTAGGCAGCGAATCTAGCGACATTCACTCCATCCCGTCGGATGGAACTACATCTGACTTTGATGATGCCAGCCAGCTTTGGAGGCTGGCACTCTCATGATGATGATCTTATCTGCTTTTACACATGCTATGATAGCGATGCGTACTTTTGGCCCCTCCCCAATGTCGAACTTTGACACCAATGGACTATGGAGTGCCGCTGATTTGTGGTCACTCATGAGACGAACCATTTTGGTTGGCACAGGATATATCTGCATAGAACAGATCATTGATTATACGCAGTTGACGCTGCAGGTTTCAGACCACACCCTAATCTACTGTGTGAGATAGAAGGTTCCATATACTTCCTCCCAAAAGTGAAGTCATCAGAACCACGAACTTGAAGTGGTGGTTCAGGTATCATATCAAAGAAGTCGACGATAATGATTGTTGCCCTTCGCTGATAACCCATATTTTCTTCTCCTTGGACTTCTCTGCTACCTCCCGTACCTTTGCCTCGATAGCATTCTTCTTCACCTTATGCACACGAAGCTCCTGGTGGATGCTTTCCACGATAAATGTGAGGTTTGCCGTCGCTAAAGTCGTGATTGTACTGATAAGCAGAGGGACGTGTGCATCGGGGAATGTGGTCTTCGGTGTGGACGCCAGGGTAGCACGCTTGTTCGCAGGAGCCTGAGCAGCAGCAGCTGATGACTCTGCAACACCATTGTTTCCTGATAGCCGATTGGGTAGGGAGGGGACTGCGAACTTGGACTCATAATTTGGTTGTCGACTTTCTTCGGCAGTCTTTGCAACGAAGGTGAAGGGGTCGATTGGGTATGGTGTGTCTGTAGCAGACAATCAGAAAAGGTTCAGAGAACTCCGTGAAGATGAAGAACGTACCATTAAATAGCTGTATGCGATATGGTTTGAAAGGATCATATTCACAATGACCTATGACCGACTCCCACAGAGGACCCTTGGTATAGGGGACGAGAGGGACCACGATCTTCCGCTTCTTTTCAGGCTGCTTGCTAAGTGGTTCTGCTTTCCTCTTGGGAGGGGGAAGGGGTATGTCCAGGAGTGAAGGTGATAGGTCCCGGTCATCCGGAACAACTTCTTCAATCTCATCATCATCCACTAGCCAGCTTTCCAGATCAGAATCACACTCTTCGCCGTCACCCTCCTCATCGTCATCGTCGTCAACATTGTCTGCATCTGCTGCGCCTTCATCTTCCCACTCTTCTCCAGAATCGTACCCGTAATCTCGGGCAAGCAGATCACGAGCGAAAGGTGATCTAGGACCAACGATGCGCGAGTTCTTCGTCCAGGTACCATAATAGCCAGGACGCGCATCCTCATGGAAAATCAAGACCTTCGCTAGAAGCATCTTCCTGTCCCAAAGAATGTTTGACAAGTAACGAACTTGAGATGTATCTCCAGCTATCTCAGCATCATTGAGCTGGGAATATATATCTTTCGTGTTACACGCGCTGAAGGATTTGAAGGAGGATTTCGATCGGTTGCAGGGCTGCGTGAGCCGAAGAGGCCGCAACGATCGTATAACATCCTGGAGACGCTCTGTGTATAATATCAATGACATGAACTAGCGTGCTTCGATGCACGCACCTTGCGCATTAGCTTTGGCGTGATTGAATGCTGGTGTGCGATATACGAACACATCAATGTCATTTGTATTCGAAGTTTGGGCATCATCAACGACGATAGCATCTGCATGGCTGAAACCCGAGGTCTGCATCTTCCAAGTTAGTTCGCTAGGCTTTAAGAACCAGTTTATCGGCGCCATTTCTGCGTCTTTCTTCAAGACAAAAGGCTTAAACGTCTTCTGAAAATCCGATTCGCTATTGGAAGTCCCACAAACGGGTTTTGAAGGTGACTCGCGAGGAGGGGCCTTCGCCTTGCCAAAGAAGTTAGCCATAAGAGACCGGGATTTATCCTGGGTCGCCTTTTGCTTCTTCTCTTTCTCGGCCTTGGCTGCCTTCTTCTCTTCCTTCTCTTTGGCCTGGAATCACAATATTAACTGGATAAAATTGTTACGCAGGAGACTAGCGTACCTTTGCTGCCTTTTCTGCATTCATAGCTTTTCGCTGTCGAGCTTTTGGAGTTCCGCTCCCGGACTTCCCAAGTCTGTTAGTGAGTCGGTGACCTGGGTAAGGGAGAGGAGAACATACATCGATATTTTCGGATTCATTGGGACTCACACTCGGATCGCGCTGGGATGACGAATCCTTGAGATCTACTGCATCAGCCTGTTCGGCAATTGCATTGCTCGGTGGATTGGGCTTATTGATGTCTTTCACAGGGAGCTTGTTGGTACCTTTTGGGTCGAGGATAGCATCTCGTTCATCCTGCGGTAGACTTTCGAAGACCGCGCAAAGGTCTGTCTTGGCCTACAAGAGATGTCAAAGAAGAAATCTGAATTTGAGACAATACGCACCTGGAGACGTTCAGCTATTCTTGTCTCAGCTTTCTCCTTGGCAGACTTGGGTAGCCAATCCCTATAGTCGTCCCTGACCTCCCATCGCCAGACGCACAAGATAGGAGGTAGTTTGTATCCCGATGGCCCATCTAGGCCATAATTCGTCCTGACCATGAGCGACTGAATGGCATGCTCTACTACGAGAAGAGGCAAAGCAACTGATATGCTTTCGCGTGAAGAGTCATCGTCCTCATCGAAAGATGGCAGAAGTTCGGAGCGAATATGCTTCGCAAGTGGTGTGAGACCCTTCTCACTAGATCTAGAAGTCAATAATGACCTACATCGGTTGCTATGTTTCAAGCTCACCTCTCTTGCGCGAGTTTCACTATCAGCGGTTTATGTTCATCTGGAATAGCAGTAAGTGGGGGGTCTTGCCTCTCGATTCGCTGCTCGATCATCTCGCGGAACTTGACGATTTCTATGAAATAGATATCTTAGATTGAGCGCTCTCGAAATGGGAGGACAGACCTTGCATCGCTTCTGACGACTTCTCAAACGATATGGGCTTCTGCTTGAAGATGACTTTTCCATTTTTCAACTCAGCAAGAGGTTTCTTTGCTGCTTTATAACAAAAAGACGCGTCTGGGTAAGTGTATCCGGGACAAAACGCTGGTCGACCTGTGCTCACCAGTAGATGTGGATGCACTAGAATCTGGTGGCGATTTAAGCTATATAGCATATTATTTTATGCGCAAGATATACCTTTTTTCTCTGTATCTGCCATTTGTACAGAATAATTAGAATCACGAAGTCGTCGGGGACAAAAAAACGCGTGCTATAGCCCAGTCGCGTTGTGGATGGATTGTGACCTATTGTGACGTGGAAACACATTTGCCGAGACGTGTTCGTGATGTGACGGTCACGCGTTTCCGACGCGTTTCATCTTGCGCGGCGTGCTGCCAAAGAACATTCAAGCTAATTATTCAGAAATGTCATTTTTTCAAGCAAATTCAACCTCAACAGCGTCAAAACATTCTGTAGACCCAGAACATCAACCATGGGTAGAAAAATAGTCAGTATGTTTTCTTCGCTCTATGTGAAGCTTCTCTCATTACATGCAGTCGACCAAAGACCATAGATGATGTCTCAGCACAAGAGCATACAGTCGCAGTGCTGCGGAAAACACTAGTCTCGACGAATGTGTGCAAGCATTTCTTACTTATAGTGTACTTTTCCTCATCGAAAGTAGCTCCCTCACATGTTGTTCTATGGACCCCCCGGAACTGGTAAAACATCAACCATTCTTGCGCTTGCAAGGCAACTTTTTGGGTGCGGCTGATTCCACTTGATTTGCCTAAACTCACCCCTTTACCAGACCCGATAACTTTCGAAATCGAGTCCTAGAGCTCAATGCGTCAGATGAGAGAGGCATCAGCATAGTCAGAGAGAAAATCAAATCGTTCGCCCGTCAAACACCCCGAGCACAGGCAGTAGCATCAGATGGGAATACCTACCCCTGTCCGCCATACAAAATCATCATTCTCGATGAAGCAGATTCCATGACACAAGATGCGCAGGGTGCATTACGACGGATAATGGAGAGCTACGCCCGGATAACTCGTTTCTGTCTTGTTTGCAATTATGTGACAAGGTGAGATCACTTCCGTTTTTCCTTGAAATCACTGACTGCTTCAAGAATCATCGAACCTCTCGCCTCTCGATGTTCAAAGTTTCGTTTCACGCCTCTTGATTCGACATCCACATCATCTCGACTCTCTTACATCGCAAATGCAGAACACATTGACGTTAATCCCGAGGTCATTTCAACCCTGATCGAGACCTCTGGAGGTGACCTCCGTCGTTCTATCACATATCTGCAGTCTGCGTCTCGATTATCCTCTTCCACTAACCCTCCGGTGCCAATCACACCTCACGACATCCAGGAGATAGCAGGTGTTGTGCCAACTGCCGTAATAAACGATTTTGCGAGGGCTCTCGGCGTTTCCATCGCCGAGGACATGGATGTCGATGACTTACCCGCAAAGAGAAAACTGAAGGGTTTCCATGCTGTCCAGAAAAAGGTTAAGGGTATCATGCGAGAGGGATACTCAGCATCACAAACACTCTCACAGGTTGGTGATCCACCAAAGTAGCTGAACTTGTCTGACATCATTGTAGCTTCATGACACTATCATTCTGCACCCGACACTGCCTGCACGACAAAAAGCAAAGTGCGCCCTCGCTTTTGCAGAAGCGGATAAGGCTCTATGTGACGGTGCTGACGAAGAACTATGGGTACTCGAGGTTGGGCTTCGCATTCACAAAGCAGTTACCACATCATGAATGCATGACGTTCTAGTAATATATATACCACGTTATCAGTTCATTCCTCCATACAGTGCGAGAGAAATGCATTGCGAATACAACGCCAAATTTTGGTATGCAAAACAGGAAGAACAACAGACACAACATCATGGAAATACTACGCTGCTCTATTTGCATAATACGCATCAAAAATCATTATCGTTCACCGAATGCCAGCAGTTGCCTTTTGAAGCGCCCGCTTGATGGCAAGCTGTGACTTCCTCAAGTCATCTGCTGTCGACTCCTCAATCTCGAGCTTTTCGAGTGCACGGGCAAGCTCAGTCTCGACCTGGGACTTGGCACCACGCTTGAGCTTCATACCAATCTCAGGCGAGGTAATAGTGCCCTCGACCTGGTGGATGTAAGCCTCGAGGTCGGACTTGGCCTCATGACGTGAAGAGAACTCCTTGTCAGCCTGCTTGAATTGCTCAGCGTCCTTGATCATCTGGTCAATCTCGGCCGACGATAGACGACCAACGGAGTTGGTGATGCCTGAACAAAAGGGTTAGCTGCAGAAAAAGATGCTCAAGACAGTCACTGACTGATAGATGCCTTGCGGCCAGATGCACGGTCTTGTGCGGAGACCTTGAGGAGACCATTGGCATCAACCTCAAAGGTTGTAACAAGCTCGGCCTGTCCACGAGGCATGGGAGGAATACCAGTCAGCTCAAATTCACCAAGCAGGCGGTTATCACGGCACTGAGTGCGTTCGCCCTCATACCTGGAGGTAAACACGTCAGCGTAACGTTAGGACATAAATGAGTGTCTTACACAGGGAAGGTGACAGTCGTCTGGTTGTCCTCGACAGTTGTGAATGTCCGCGACTTGTTGGTGGGGATAGGAGTGTTACGGGGAACAACGACACCGAAGACATCACCCTGCATAGCAACACCAAGCGAGAGAGGAGCCACGTCAAGAAGAAGAAGGTCCGCAGTCTTTTCTGATGTCTGGCCAGTGAGAACAGCAGCCTGGACAGCGGCACCGTAGGCAACAGCCTCATCGGGGTTGATCGACTTGTTTAGCTGACGTCCACCGAAGTACTCCGATACAAGAGATTGGATCTTGGGGATACGAGTGGATCCACCAACGAGGACGATATCATCGACCTTCTCACGGGGCATCTTGGCATCCTTGAGCACCTTCTCGACGGGCTCGATGGTCGACTTGAACATGGCGGCATTGATCTCCTCAAAACGGGCACGAGTGATGTTGGCAGAGAAGTCCTCACCCTAGGCGCAGATGTATCAGATAAAATTCTGTTTGAAGTCCACGCGTGACATGCTAACCTGGTACAGCGAGTCAACCTCAACGGTGGTCTGAGTGACACTCGAGAGGGTGCGCTTGGCACGCTCGCAAGCACTTCTAAGTCGTCGGAGTGCACGGGGGTCCTCAGAGATATCGTGCTTCGTCTTCCTCTTGAACTCATTCTTGAAGTGATCCAAGAGGGTGTTATCGAAATCCTCACCACCCAAATGGGTATCACCTGCGGTGGCCTTGACTGCGAAGACACCACCGCTGATGTTGAGCAATGAGACATCGAAAGTTCCTCCACCAAGATCGAAAATCAAAACGTTTTTTTCTGCTTTCGATTGACGATCCAAACCGTACGCGATGGCAGCGGCAGTAGGCTCGTTAATGATACGGAGAACGTCAAGACCAGCAATTGTTCCAGCATCTTTGGTTGCCAAACGTTGCGAGTCGTTGAAGTAGGCGGGGACGCTGTTGATTCGCGTTGGAACAAACTCGCACATGGTACGGAAAGGGAAAATAATAACTCACGTGACGACAGCCTTGGTAACAGTCTTGCCGAGTTTTGCCTCCGAAATCTCTTTCATCTTAGTGAGAACCATTGACGATATCTCCTGGGGGCTGAAAACCTTCTCCTCGCCAAGGTAGTTTACCTTGATCAAAGGTGAACCCTCTTTTTCAACGACCTCGAAGGGCCAGTGAGTCATGTCCTGGAGTGACATATTTAGCATTTCATTTCAGTTA
>QLOO01008569.1:0-16996 GCA_003313855.1 Suillus sp. MG131
GTTTCAGGCGGTTCCAGGTATTTTCTAATGGAGGGTAAGGTGGCGGTGGGGTCATCGAATCTACAAAGGGCGTGTGATGAAGAGGAAGGAGTGAGGTTGGTCGTGAGCGAGAGCTGGAGGTTAACGAAGGTCAGATAATTGAATTGAAAACAAAGTAGGAATGGACAGACGAAGTCGGTACATGACTGTATACAGAAATTGGGGATTGCGGTGGGTATGTATATGTTGGACTGAGCGGTCCTGGCGTTTGAAGGGCCGCTGGGTTGAAAGCGTCTGGATGTCGCCCATGACCCGATGACGAAGTTGGGAGTGAGAAGGCCTCGTGCGTCGTCGACATGGCTTGTCCTCGTCGTACAGACTGTTTGCGGTCAGTCGAGAACAGTGAAGCGAACCAATTCATTGTTCGTCGTCGCCAGCTGAATTTTCAGACAGTGGACACACAGTCCGCAAGTCGGCCCAAGTGATGTTTGTTGTAAGACAGTTGCTAACCCTCGTAAAGGGAAATAGATTTTCGTGTCTATTTCTGTCCCCATGTGTAAGTAATACGCCACTCGTTATCACAAACTTCCATATTTGTTACTGCGCAGTGCGAAGCAACGGCTTTGATTGACAGCAATCGATCCCGAATATATGTAAAAATTCGACCGTGCCAAAGACGCCCGCTTCCGTCACTTGAAAAGGCCGTGGAAAACAGAATTAATGTGTGATTGATATTAGACATCGAGGGTAAAAAATCAAACAAAGCTTATTGATCCATCAAGAACTACCATCAACACGAACTTACATATGCCCAAGGTTGTCAGAGACCTTGAAATCACAGGCTGTCTTCGCTTGTACCTCCTCCACCGTCACACCCTTGGCCACTTCCATGAGCGTCAGAAAGCCACTAGACCGGTCAACGTTAAACACAGCAAGTTCGGTAATAATCTGGCTGACTGCCCGTGCACCAGTCAGTGGCAGCGAGCATTCCTGCATGATTTTTGGACCTCCATCTTTTGCACAGTGTTCCATAGCCACGATGACCTTCGTCTTGTCAGGATTTGACACCAGGTCCATGGCTCCGCCAATGCCTGCAGGTATCACATAAGTCCAAGTACAGATGTGATGCTAAATCACATACCCTTCACAAGCTTGCCTGGAATCATGAAGTTTGCAATGTCGCCGGCCTGTGATACTTGCATAGCCTGAAAAAATGTTTGATCATAAATATTTCCCACAGCCAACCAAAATGAAACATACGCCCAGGATAGCGACGTCCATGTGACCGCCTCGGATCATACCAAACGAATCAGTCGAATCTATGTACGACCATTAACACACACCCCACACTCGTGCGTTGACGTCACTCACCAAAGACCGAAGCGCCTGGCAGCAACGTGACCGTCTCTTTTCCAGCATTCGTGATGTCCCTGTTAGCTTATCATCAGCACTGACGTCATTGGAATACACAGCCAGCGAAACCCACAGATCGACTTGGTCCTCGGTGGGGAACGGTCCCATTCCCAGAATGCCGTTCTCACTTTGCAGCCAGATCTTCACGCCCGGTCGGAGATATTCTGTGACGAGAGTGGGAATACCGACACCAAGGTTCACATAAAAGCCATCTCTAAGCTCCTGTGCTGCGCGCTTTGCTATTCTGCGCCGTGTGCTTTTTTCCAGGAGTTCCTCAGGTGAGGGGCCGCCAGTAGTTCCGGGTGGCGGAGCAGTGGCAATGATATCAAAACCTTTGGGCTCGGTGGCCTGCACAATACGGTCAACAAATATTCCTGGGACGTGGACAGCATCTGGTGGCAATGAGCCAATGGGGACAATCTCCTCTGCCTAGAAGTCTGATAAGTCTCAGTGCCAAATAGCTACCGCATTCCCCTTACCTCTGCGATAACTAATTGTGCATTCCTTGCCATGGCGTTATTGTAATTATTTGCGACATGTCGGAACATGAGGTTACCTGCCTCATCTGCCTTCCAGGCGTGGATGAACGCGACGTCGCCAGCGATGGCAGGCTCCATGATGTACCGTTTTCCATTGAAGTTTCGGTATTCCTTCTTATTTCCAGGTATCAAGATACCTTCCTTGAAGCCACCTGCTTTAAATCTGATAGGAATGCCGCCAGTTTCCACCGTCGTGGAGGCACCTGTGGGTGTAAAGAAGGCGGGAATGCCTGCGCCGTGCGCGCGCATCCGTTCAACGAGGGTACCTTGCGGGACCAGTTCGAGGGACATCTTTCCATCAAGGTACATCTGCTCAAGGTATTTGTTTCTGAGCGAGCAATGAGCACACAAGCTTAGATGCAAAAGTAGCACATACCCGCCAAGGTATGATATTATGAGCTTGTCAAGTTGCCCGCTCTTCATTAGCTTGACTAGTCCATTAGAATCAGTGAGATTCCACCACTTGGCGCAGGAAAACGAACTACTTACCTAGACCCAAATTACTTGAACCAGCATTGTTTGATACAGCAGTCAAACCGGACACGTCATTTCGTCGTGAAAGAGCAGTGATCAAAGTCTCTGTGAGGCGATTGTAAGACATCCTCCTTTAGAACTGGTGGGCGACAAACTTACCAGGAGTACCACACAAGCCAAACCCTGACATTGAATGAGATCACCTCAACTCTAATCCAACCGTAATGATGCAGACATACCTCCGCTTAGCACGATATCCCCAGATTTCACGTCTTGCACAGCAGCATCCGCAGATGCCCATACTTTCTTCCGCTGGAGTGCGGTAGACTCAGACTGTGTTGCGTAATGTCTTATATACAAGCGGCAGGATGTCAGACCCTTGCATCGTCGAAAAATTTGCGTACTATGCGTAGGACGGAGGAGAGCAGGACCCATAGGTGCCATGCTTCAGGTCCCAGGACAGAGAATCAGAGGAATTTGGTTGTGGTTGACTGGGGGGCGAATGCCAATTCCATGTCGACCACTATCCCGACGCGTCGGTACTCCGCCTATGGAGCCAAAGGACAAATCACAAAGCCCACATATGCGGGCAGCCTCGGCAGCACTTTTTCCGTGCCATCATTAGTGAAACATTTGCCAGTGACGGTTCCTGACTGAGGTCTAATTACCTGAGTCGGCGTCACATTCCGACAAGTTGCAGAACCCCTGGCACCCTTTTCAATTTTTGCTTAGGGTGGCTGCAGGGTTGGAGGTGCCACTGAGACCGCGAACTTGTATTGAAGTATCATGAGCGGAGTCTTAGTCCGCATACTACTACTAGCTGTTACAGATCAATTATAATCACCGAAAAATTGAGTCCATATGTAAGTACAGTTTATCTGGCCAATTTACTTGTGGTTTGAATGACAGTTTTATTGAGTGGTAACAGTTTATTTCATGTGTGAAGTTGCCAGTAAGATGTCGGAGTAAACTGAGTGTGATCGTGTGCCGAGCCGCCGAAGTGCAAACGGACAGCAGAAACTCTCACTTGCCAAGAGGAAGTTCTTCTCTCTTACTACTCCGCTGGCGTTGATGATGCACTGAGTTATCGTGCGCCGTGAGTATACTACGTGCATGAACACGATTTTCTGTTGTAGGTCAGTTCCACGCGGCAGATATCAATGAGAGCACATCATAGACTCCTTTATTCAGAGTCCATGCAACTGCAACATCTCTAGCATTCTGATGTCCATCATGCTATGAACAAAAGCTGTGTCCTTGGCTCGTGCCATGATATTATGATCGGACACGTATGCTTCGCTACACTGCCAGAGGTTGCCCAGGGCGGATAATCAGCCTTAGCCTGAGTTCCGCCATACCAACGGGCCCATATTCTCCAGGAGGCTCGCGCACAAAATCTTCCACGTCCTGCATATCGCCTGCAAATACAAGGAGTCCAAGGTCCTGATAGACAAATGAGCAAGAATGTCCGCCGAGCGGGCCTTGCACGCGAGAATTGAATCAGCTTGTCCTAGTCTGCCTTGACATCGTAAATGAAACATACCTCCTGGTCTTGACCACGCCTCCGAACTCGTCTGACTTCCGCGATATAAAACCCGAATGCGATGTATGGCAGTTGTAATCTAGATGTTGAAGTTGTCAAGGATGGTATATAGTTTCCGAGAAGCTGTGTCTCTGCATTTCTCTTCGATAGAGATGGTAGCGTGCATGGTAAATCATTATACGAGGTATTATCAGCTGGGAGACAGCTATTGAACATGTCCATTGAAGTACCTAGGTGGTATAGGAACATTACACGTGCTGTAGCGAGCAATTATCGATGGTAAAATGTTTACTTAATGATAATAACCTCGAAACCTGAGAGCGATCAAAGCTTGCTCAGTTCGCTCCGTACCTTGAAATCGCAGCCGGTCTTCGCTCTGACTTCTTCAAGCGTTACGCCTTCCTGGAGTTCAACAAGCTCGAGATGACCGTTCTTCCTGTCAACGTCGAAAACGGCCAATTCCGTGATGATTTGGCTGACAGTACGAGCGCCTGTGAGCGGAAGAGTGCATTCCTTCAAAATCTTGGGACTACCGTCCTTCGCACAGTGCTCCATCACAACTATAACCTTTGTCTGGTCGGGGTTAGACACCAGGTCCATAGCTCCTCCGATACCTAGGAATGTGATTGTGAACACGCTGCGGAAGATGGAATGACAAAACATGTCTGAATCACGAACCTTTGACCAGTTTTCCGGGAATCATGAAATTAGCGATGTCGCCCGCTTGTGAGACTTGCATAGCCTATGAGATGAACCAGAATATCGTGAGATCATCCAGGAAGTCAGCGAGTGTACGAAAATACTTACACCAAGAATGGAGAGATCGACATGACCACCGCGGATCATAGCGAACGATTCACTCGAATCTGCCCCGTGGCATTAGCAATTGAAGCTGAATCAAGCGGCAAACATACCGAAAACCGAGGCGCCTGGCAGCAAGGTCACAGTCTCCTTGCCAGCATTGATGAGATCCCTACAAAAAGATGTTTAGTATGAGAAAACACTCCCTGGCAGCGCAACTTACGGATCCACTTGCTCTGCCGTAGGATATGGCCCCATGCCGAGAATGCCATTCTCGCTTTGCAGCCAAACACGCACACCGGGTTCGAGGTACGCGGGAATGAGAGTAGGTATGCCAATACCAAGGTTTACGTAGAATCCATCCTTGAGCTCTTTGGCGGCGCGCTTTGCAGTACGATGACGCATTTTCTGTGCAAATTCTTTCTCGGCACTCAGGGTGGACTGTTCAGCAGAAGATGATGGGCTTGGCGCAAGTTTGATATGCTCTATTTGCTTTGTTGCGGTGGCCTGAACAACCCGATCGACATAAATACCAGGAACATGGATGGCGTTTGGTGAAAGAGAACCAGTAGGCACGATTTGGTCCGCCTAAAAAGAATGTATCAAATTTCTCACAAAAATACCGTGATGTGCTCACCTCTACTATCGTGAGTTTTGCATTCTTCGCCATGACCGTGCTAAAATTCTGTTGGGTATACCTACCCAAGTCAGTACGTTCAGCACTGAGGTAAACGGCCTCCTCACCGGAAAACGCAGTTGCCAACCTCATCGACTTTCCATGCACGAACGAATGCTACATCTCCAGCGATGGCCGGTTCCATGATATATTTGCGGCCATCAAATTCTCGCATCTCTTTCTTGATACCTGGTATCTTGACTCCATTGGCAAATCCTCCTTCGTTGTATCGTACTGGGATGGAACCTTCCTCTACTGCTGTCGATGCTCCAGTGGGGGTGAAGAAAGCTGGGATACCAGCAGCATGGGCACGAAGACGTTCGACGAGTGTACCTTGTGGGCATAGTTCCAAAGACACTTCGCCCTTAAGGTATAGAGCCTCAAAGGCTTTGTTTCTGAATGGAAAGACGCTCTATTTTGCACAGTAACTGACGAGACGAGACACTCACCCGCCAGGGTATGATGCAATGATCTTGTCAATCTGCTTGCTATTGAATAACTTTCCTGTTGGATATTAATAAGCTTCACGAATCGTGGACAAGTGTGGATAAACAAACCGAGTCCGGAGTCGCCTGCGCCAGCGTTATTGGACACTGCCGTTAGCTGTGTGACGTCCTTACGCTTGACCAAAGCAGAAAGAAGAGTGTCTTGCCAGACCCTAGCTTAGTTGCACTGCTCAAGATCCATTCTCTACTGAGACTCACCTGGTACACCAGCCAAACCAAAACCTGATTATGAACGGTACATTATACATCCGGTGTGAAAATTAAAAGTTATGATACTCACCACCACACAGAAGAACATCTCCGGACTTTACATCTTTAACTGCCTCATCGGGAGACTCCCACACCTTCGACTTGTTTTGTAGCGGGACCTCTGTGTAGGTACTGGACCATCGTGCTCTAAGGAAGATAGTCCCACGGTGTTTGAAAGGAACCGGGACGAGCGCCGCTCGCGAGACATACGCAGCCAGCATGGTTGCACTCGTAGATGAAGGTTTTTCAACATTAATTGCTACAACTTATAAGTTTGGTGTTTCGGAGACGAGCTCCGAAACACCCCGCACCCATGGTTGGGGTGGTTGATCCGCTGTGTCGGTGACCAGCGGCGACCGACACAGCGGAGCAGGACCCCATCCGGACAAAATTTTAGGCCCATGAGTCTAACTTAGTAAGGTAGATATAAATTTAGGGAATTTAAGTCTGATTTTGTGCAAAGTGCAATATTCGCAAGCATGTCGTTTGCAATCAATATATGTATACGTTGTGGATGTAGTACGCATGTGTTATTTGTGTAAGTCCATAACTTGTGCCCCATGTAATGATACGGTTTATTCCAAGCCAGTGCACGCGCATCGTCTCATCCGCCCACCATGTCATTCGTCAGACTCGCCGCGACCCCTGCTACAATCATTCCCTTATTAGCCCGTGATCGTATCTCTTGCGGACTACATGACAACCATGCCCGGAGCGGCGAGCAGTTAATCTGCTCACTGAAACTGCTGTTTCTGCTCCGGACGAACTTGTGCTCCAGCCAGAGATGTCTCTGAGGACTCTCCGAGGCCTGACATCACTGCCGTGCGCATACATTTGGGCCATGATTGTATTTTTTAACACGACGGTTAACCTCTCCGTTGAAAGTGTCGATACTCAACTACCTGATCTTCTGTTCTTACTCAGTGTCTCAGAAGCCTTCGTGCCCTAGGCTCCCCTGTCACAACCGGCAGTATTGCGTATACGTCAATGACGTGGCGCTACCTGTTAATCCCATACGTCTCCTTGGAGTGTTCCTCTCTTGCCCTCGAGCAGTTTTGGTCGACTGAAGGACTTACTTATCCCTATTTCATACTTGCCGTTGAGGCACTTAACACACATCCACCTCGATTGGTTCTGCACTTCAGCCATCAATGATGCCTCACTCAAGAGAATGGCGCAAGCTTAGCCTCAGCTCCAGTCATTCAATTTTGGAAATGTATCTTGTTGAATGGTCCCGCTATCTCTCATTCTCATTGAGCTTGTTCGTCTCATACAATATTGCCGGCGCTTGCACACCATTGTTGAAATATGCTTTTGTACCCGTCCAGTCGACATCAACAGCGAGTCGTTCTCTAAAGTCATTCCCAACAAGAACATTCTCTGCATTTTTGTTGGGGGTTTATATGATCACCGATCCTCCTGCGTAGCCTGTCGAGGTCCAGCATGTTCCAGCCACAGCAGCTAGTTGACCTAGATCTTACAGCTATATCAACTGCGTCGAAGTGGCTGGTGCATTGGTTGATTTATGCCCTCTGGGCAGTTGTTTTTCACAATCTTTTTTGTGCGGCATGATGTATCATGAAGACGACAACGACGTAAATGCTCCGGTACGCTAACAGGCTTCGCTGAATAGTATACGGAATATTCTTGCCCTCAGAATATATATATTTTGCTTTAACACCCGCACCGTCCTTGATTTGAGAACGGACCGATATCGTGTATCTGACCATCCGTGCCTCCTTTGTACGAGTGCAGATGTCTACGTCCAGCTGAGTGTTTGCAACATCGTGCCTCTCAAAATTACGTGCAACGACCGAGTAGTGAGACAGCTGACCCTTCACATTAAGTGACATTATACATGATATTATGAATATTGTGGATAAATGTATCCTTCGATGAAGTTATGCAGTTCACTGCGCAAAATTAGTTTGTTACGTACGGCTACTTTAGCTGCACACCGTCGAAAGACATTGAAGATGGGTGCACATCAGATTGGGAAATAGTTACTGCCAATAATTAAATAAGTGATGACATCTTAAGCCACCAAAACTAAGGAGAATGCTTGAGAATGTGATTTGAGGGGTCAGTAATGGACAGCTTACATGCGAGGGCGATGACCAAGTAGAGGGTCAGGAGCATGAGACCTTCCATATAGTTCGCTCTTCCATCCCTGAAGCAAATGAATTAAGTCTCGATGAGAGGGAAATGGTGAAAGGGAAACTGACATGAGTAATAGATTGACCAGAAAGACAGACACAAAGAGGATGATGGTCTGAAGATTCGTCAGAAATGTAGACAATGATGGAATATGTTCTGAATAAACAGACCTCAAAGTTATGAAAGTGCAACGTCAGGGGTTGGTCGACGCTAACAAAAAGGATAGTGAGAATAACACCTCGCGATACGCAATATATGATCGTACATCCAACCGGCTATCACAAGAAGTGGCACAACGAGGCAGGCAATTTGCTGTCCGATAGTCAGTACAATCTCAATCTTGCAATAAACGGTCTACACTTACAATCGAACTTCCAATGCAAATGGTGATGGTGAGCTCGTATTTATTCTTCATTGCCATCCAGACCGAAGTGGCATGTTCCGCAGCATTGCCCTACAAACGATGTTGGGGGGCAGTTGGCCGGACACAGTGTGAAACATACCACGATCGGCAACAAGACAACACCAATAAAGGCCTTCGGGATGGAGTAGCGGACTGCAGTTTCTTCAATGGAGGTAACCACTGGCATAATTGAAAAATTGAAGATGAGACAGGGTCACAAAGTGGGTCACTTACGATACTCAGCACAAAATGCGATGGCGATAGTTACCGATAAAAGTCTGATGAGCGAAAATAAGTGTCCGGTGCATCAAATGATGAAACCAAACGTACGCCACACCAGCAGCGGCCGTTCCCATGCGAAGCTCTGTTTCCTCCGTTTCTACCGCCTCGCTGTTTTGTTCATCCATAAGTGAAGAAGGCGCAATGAAGAGATTGGGATGGGATTTTAACTGGACCCTTGGATGAGTATATTGAAGAAATAAGATATTGGAACATGCCTGAAACCAAATGTAGGCACAGTAAACTCCTAGGAGCAATATGGCAGTTCCTCTGGAGATCAAGAGTAGACCCGCGGTGGGACATTGATCGGGAACACTGCAATGATTCTGCATTCCGGTGTCAGTGGTACTTGCATATGCAGCAGGAATAACAAGCGCTGTGTAATATTAGAGAAACTTTCAAGTTAGAGGAAATATTCTTACTGATACACGACAGAGCCATAAGCTAGACTGGGTTAGTTATGATTGTCATGAATAAGTCAGATAACTTACGGAGGCAGACCTAAACATCGTTACAATTCAGCTAAAGATATACAAGACAGAAAAACGGAGGACGCACGCCTGAGCTCCAGTACCATTGAAAAATCCTTCTGTATGATATAATCCACCTACACCCAATGAGCCCATACTCTTCGTTAAAAACAGAGGTCCCTTACCGGCGAGAAACGAACAACCAAGGACGAGTAGTATATTCGACAAGATCGATCCAAGCATCTAGCACAAGGTCATTATTTCCCAAATGGTGGCCGTATGAAGACACTCACAGACATCTGAACAATTCGTAATTGACCTAGATCATCGTGAGTTACAAACAATTTCAGAGCGGTAAACAAACCATTGAGTAAAGCAGCAACGCCGACGATGATTTCAACGGCATTCCCAAAGGATGCATTAAGAAGACCTGACGTAGTTTCTCCTAACTTTACGGACAGCTGATCCGTTGCCTCGCCCAAAAGCTAAAAACGACGATGTCAGCCTTCCAAGAGTTGATGTGTATATGGGAGTAGTTTCTACCTTAGCTAAGGGCACAATGGCCATAAAGCTAAAGAAAAATACGAGGCCAACGTCCCAGTCCATGTTGTGGGATATGAAGCTTAGAGGTATGAATACGAGTAGGATATTGAACCATGTCCCAAAAATAAAGAACTTGAACGATTCTGCCCATGATGGCTCACCCTCGCCTTTCATGACGTTGACAAAGCAACGAGTAGTAGAGAGGGTTCTATAACCTGTATGGCCACCATTTTCGAGTAGCGGCGCGTATTCGGAGCTGGACATGGATGACTGGAGAGGATATGATTCACGTTGTGAGTTTCGGGTGTTATGCAACAGTTGCTTATAATGTAGCACCAACTGTGACCACACTGCCTGTTGATGCTGCAAGCAGATGCCAGTGGACCTATCCACATCGCGACAGATTTGGTGATGTGTCACATCATTATTCTTTTGGAAGCTTCGCTGCCATTGACTGGAAACAATCAGTTGGTTCACAGGCGAGAGCATCCTGCCTGCCTTAGAACGTACACTACTTACTCTGAAGACAACTCGCTCGCATATGATTGAGGCGAGATCGGTGGGGCATGATAATATTTCTTCAGGATTTGCACAAGAGTTGTCCTAGTAAGCAAGCTGTTTGCCTCAACCTGAGGATGCGACTCAATACATCCTGGAAACAGAACTAAATGTATTTGATGCATTTTGTGACTGACCTCGCCACTTCCCCCTGTATCATCGATTACGCTCCATCTCGAAAGAAAATCTGATCCAGCCCTCTCTTATATCGTTGTTGACAGTATGATAAATCTTGAGGAGCCCTTTTTCGTGCCTGCGAAGCGGTCTAAGCCTAGTACAATATTGATACCGGTCCACGAATGAGCTAATGACCAAGACTGATGACACATCTGTTGTGGAAGATAACGCTTGCGGAATGTCATCGTCTGAAAATACCAACCTATCTCCTGAAACAGTTATGCGTCGCTGCACGTTGGGAAGTAAACATACCGGATAAAAAATCAAGTTCATTTGAATCTTTGATGTCTGGTCACAGTCCAGTATGACCAGCTGGGAGTTTAACCAGTGGAGGTGATATAGCTAGAGCGCGGAAGTTGGCTAGCTCACTATGGGCGGCCATCACGCTGCGGCACGACTGCGCAGCTTTGATGTGCAACTTGCCGCAGTACTAGAACAGGTTCCTTCGATACACGCAAGCAAACCTATACGTATTGAGATAACCTAAAAGCATGCCAGTTTCTGCACCGTCGAGCACTGGGACCTACTCTCGAACCTTGCTCCAACTATGTTCGTCGGGCGCTAGTTATAAGGGCAAGAAAAAGGTTCCAGTGATGGCATTGATGTGAAAGTTTTGATGAGTGGCGCAGGACTCGGCCACTTCTTTTTTGAGCATGACGAGGACATGTCGTCAGACTGCGTGGTCATGTAACCACAAGTACATAAGCAAGACCCCTCTTACTCCGTACCTGCATCCTCGTGAAGCAAACCACAACACAAAGCGCATCTGAGACCAGAATCAACATGTCAGACAGTTGGACGGACGGTATCCTGCTGAAGGTCTGTGGTCTTTTAAGCTTAAGATCATGTCAGACTCACCTCAGGTTCTAATAACTAGATTGCAAATATCGTCGTTTACTTCCTTTTCCTCGGTTCCAACATCTACACCGTAGCAACGCCTCATGATATTTACTTCACTGGCAGGGAGACGTACATAACCCCTGCTCCATGGGCCTTTTTGATTTGGTATGCTGTTTGCTGCCCATGCTACTCAATACTTACGGTACTCTCAGGTCTCTCATCCACCTGCTCCTTTTGGGTACTATAATCTACCAGTTTACCGCCCCTGGCAAGAAAGTAATCATCGACGGCATTTCGTGGCGCTTTCCCCTCCTCGGCATTCTGAATGCGATATACGTGCATTTATGGGCGACCCAATACTATATACTCGCATTCGTCTTTGCTTTGTTCGTAAGCAGTGCTGTCACCGTAAGTTTCTTCACTAGTATTCTCTTCATAGTATTCAGAGCATTGCATCTTTCTCATAGCATATCTACTACGTCGTGAAGAAGTTCCACGCACCTGCTAACGTCGGCGACGAAGTCTTGGTCCACTTGCCTTTCTCCCTTTACCATGGGTGGACTACCGTTCTCGTCATCATCACTGCGTTTGAAGCATTCGGCATTAACGCGATTTCTGAACCAGCCGGTGTTTGGACCAAAGTTTTCGTATTCCTTGCTTTGTACGTCCATGCAATTCTCTTCGCGGTACATTAGAATTCTCATGTCGCACAGGTTCTTCCTCGAGGCGACTGCGGCCACATATGCTTTCTCCAGCCCTGAGGGTGACCTTCCTGCCAGCTTCGTGATAACGTGGTCCCTCTTCGCAATCTTTGCTCATCAAAATGTTCACCGCTCGGGATTCATTCACTGGTCTGCACTAGTGTTTGCAGTGCTCTCTGCATTCTGGGTTTTCTTGGGCATCTTTGGCATGTACAAGCGGTTCAGGGGTGGCTCAATCATCTTGGACGAGGAGCGTGCGCCACTTGTTGGCAGTGAAAACTGAAAAGAGAACGAAGGTGATTGAACCCGAATGACTATTGAATATGTCCTTCTCTTTTTTTGACATTGACAAAACAAGGCTCTCTAATCCAGCTCCTGCTTCCTACGAACTTGATTGTATTATTTCTTGCGTACTGTGCTGTGCTCACTTATGACATGTACTGTAGTTCCCCTGCATATCTATGGCCACATTAGCGAGACATTTTTGTTGACTCGACGATATGAACTTTAAATTTTTTCAAACTCGATGGTATAAGTGGGCATTAGTGATACATTGTACCCAGACTACGAACATTTTGTAACATATAGTCTACCAAGACGAACGAAGTGTTCAAAAGACATGAATGTTTTTGACGTGGGTTCCAATCGCGATTAAAATTGAGAAAGGCGATGAAAATGATTATCAGTGAAGAGGGAGGAGGAGGAATGTCCGTGCACTACGTCTGCTCCCCGGCATTTCGACCCTCATGTAAAAATATTTTTATAATAGGCCTCGCCCACTGCCGTTATCGAAGAGAGTCGTCGAGAGTCAGGGCGGCCCCATCGACAAGCGGTGTAGTGCGAGCCGTCGTGTGATAAAAAGCAGGTAGATAACGAAGCCTCGAATAGAGACATCATCAAGGTTTCCTGAACTCGCACAGCACTGTGTAGATGGTGTTGAACGCAGTATAAATCTCTTCCCTGACCTAGGGGAGAGGAGAAGAACAACAAGTGTCAGCGGAGGGTTCGAACCAGATCCACCAACACATCGGTCTCATCTTGGAATAATCCAAGAATCACTGACGCGAGAAGCGATAACAAAAGTCTTTACCTTTGCACCAGTCAACACTATCTTCCCCGACACGAAGATCAATAACACGACCTTCGGCTTGAGCATGCGATAGATGAGACCGGGAAACAACTTGAAGTGTGTAAGTAAACGAATGTCCCGCATCGCGTTTACATACCTCAGGTTCGTAACTGCTAAACTGTCCGTGGCTATACGCAAGACCCTCCAAACGAATGGGAAACTTCACATCACAACTTCCGACTATGTTTTGGATCTTGAACTCGGCAAACTTGGCGTCGAATCCAAGCTTTTGCACGATGCGCGCATACTTGCGCGACGCCAGTCTTGAGTCGTCTTCGCTCTTCGCACCCGTGACGACCATCTTGCCCGAGGCGAAGATGAGTGCAGTTGTCTTGGGATCACGGATACGCATTATGACAGCTGCAAAACGCTATCGTGCAAAGCGCATTGGCGTGCAACGACAGGTAGTCAAACAGTAGTACCAACCTTAGGGTTATACTCTGCATTCCGGGCATGCAGCGCAATGGTCTTGAGGTCAAGACGACAATCGAGGTTAACGGTTGCAACAATATTTTGCAGGGTGGGCACGATGCCCTCCACGGCTGTGATGTGCTGTTGCTCAAGTGTGAGAGGGGCTGGGGTGGCGGGAACAGCATTGGCCGGCGGCGTCGAAGGACCTGCCACAGCCGCCGATGTTGTGCCATTACTAGTTACCGTTGTCGCATTTGTAGGCTGAGACTGTGAAGGAGGAGGGGTATGTGATTGAGACAGTGGCGATGGTCCCGGAAGCGCGAGATTGGATGGCGCCGGAAGACTATAGGCACCGGCGCCGGGCAGTGCTAGCCCATGATTAGGTTGAGCAGCTTGGGGCTGGGAGGGTTGACTTGGTTGCTGGTAAGGCGCAGCAGACCTGCCGAAGGTGACTTGACGAGCGGGAAGTGCGAAAGACATTCTTGACAATAGAAAAAAGACAATGAAAATTTGTGTTTCTAGGTTCGTGGGAAATCTCGGCGGGGAGAAAAATTGCGTGAAGGGTTGAGGTCGAGGCCATTATATATACCTTTGAATTTCAAACTCCGACCATAACTCAGACGTGATCTCCATTCGACGTTTCTCTTCCTCTTTCTTCCATCATAAATTCCATCAATCATGATCCGGACGCGCTACCTTGTTTTTTCCCCCTTAATCCTCGAACGTGCAAGGTGGATACTGATGCGAACGTCTTGCTAGGCTTTGTTCTGTACGAACAGGATACTTTGTACTCTTGGAATCGACGTCAAAGCTACGCAGGCGCCCATCGTGGAATATTCCAGAACCCTACCCGAAAAGGCAATATTGTTCTCACGCTTTGTGCATGATGGTGTACGTGGCAGCACTGCCTAACAGTGCGTTCTTGATTAGGGTACGAGACTGTGCTAGTGTGTCATCAGGGATTGATGTTGTTCAGAAACAATCTAGACAGTGTGTAGATCCTACACCCTTTACACTGCCTTACATCCTCTTACTGCAACTCAAGTTCTCATCTTGGACTACTCGTGGCAATCTTGACATGACGGATGCGGGATATTACCAAATACTTACACACCAGCGTCTCACCGTATGTATGATGATACATAATGCAGATCAGCATTTCCTCGCAATATACGAAATGTGATTTCCCATCAAAGTTATGTGTGCCCCCTTCGAGATCTGAGAATGTTTACCTAGCCAGTACAGACGTGAAATAGTCAGTCTTTTACTGGAGGTAATCAGGTATGTATTATGCATATTATATCGTTTCGAAAATGAACTCTGTTCTGCCATCAGAAGGCTCATACAAGTAATTCTATGGCTCTGCTTGAGTTACAGCCTGACCATATCCAATATAACCGGTTAGGTCAATGGTGGTCAATCTGTCAAGGGTTACAGACGGATGTAAGGCTGCTGCCGTGACTTCTTGGGAGAATACTATGTCCGAATCGGGTTTTGATTCGGGGATACTGTCCCTACGACGAATCACGATCCTGTAGATGTAGGTTGTAGCCACCAGAAGGTTGCATGTGACAAGCGAAACCGCGAGCTGATTATTTTCAACATACAGTCAACCAAGGTGCATTAATGTGACGCACAATTCATACCTCAAGGTCAGTCGCAGTTCTCAAGATACTGCGGAACTGCATGAGTTGGCAGACCGCTCGGAAGACCGAAACGATCGTCACAATGATACTGCTCGATAATGCTGCCAGTATCATTATCCGTTCCTTCGCTGGAAACTTTATGCCCCACAGAAGATGCAAGGCGAGTGATACGATGATTGCATCAGAAACGCAGTCTGCTGTTGATGACATCGTGAGTGGTCAGAATGTGGTTCAGACCGGAGGTTTTACTTATTAACTCGAAAATAATCATAGGATAGGTTAAATACGCATGTACTTGCCCATTCTTGTCGGGATGATGGTACCAATCAAGATCGTGGCCATATTGCCAAGCTTTCTGTGTCACCAACGCGCCATACAGTACCAGGGAAACGAGGGCTATTGCAATGACTGTTAAGCGCAAGGACCTCGCTGACCAGAAAATCCGTGCAACTGAAAAGAGAATACTTTGCCGGACTGCCCTGGTTTTATCATATGCTCAGTGAGCAACACTGAAAAACACGGGAAGATGCGCACCAGATTGCTGATGGAAAGGTGAACCCGTACACCCAGAAACATATGACTGCCGACTGGCCACCATCTGTTATGTAAAGGTGGTGTTAACTACAGCAGTGGATAAATTCACATTGCCCACCAGTATAGAAAGATTTCCATTCAGCAATTAATGAGGTCTTCGAGGTTCGTCATCATTGCGATATAGCACAGGTACAGCAACTTGTACTCACCACCACGCATATAAGCGCTGCAACAGCCCATATGTCCTCCACCCAGAATTTACGTGTCCGCGCACGATATCCGAGCCGCAGGATAGTAATCAGAACAGCCAAGACCTGAAGAACAGTGCAAACGACTGAAAATCATTTGAATGGCTAGAATTTTTGTAGGAATATTCAACTTTACCTCTCGACGCTGTCCGTGGCACAGTAGTGGATTGATGCATACTGGACAGTAATGCAAGACCAACTCGAGACTCAAAACTGATATAACAAGACGTGGAAGATCAGCAAGGTCACGACAGAGTCAAGAAGGGTCTGAGGCAACTTCGCAAAGGTGAATCTATTAGTCCAACTGGAAATAAAGATACAACACGTACTCACGTACTCATGTCAGGAGTAGATAAGATACAAGACGGCAGCGCAACAGGATCATGAACCAATCAGCATCCGCGAACATTCACGTTGTAAGCACTTCACCGTTGATTATTAGGAGATTGCCCGCCAAGTGGTCTATGCAGAACTGAACATACCTGGATGCCTGTCATCTATTTTGGGTTAATGTTGCTGTTGCTTGATAGGAAATTATTCTTTAATGATGAAATGACCCGCTTTATCTTGCAAACTCGGTCGTTTTGCAAGTAAGTGATTTTCTCCTAGCCAATCACATATGAGCCATTCAAAGCTGTCGAGGACCAACGGCCAGGTTGTTGGGTGTCTGTCCTGGCATGATTCAGGGATAGTTGATTGGGAAACATGCCAAGCAAAGTA
>QLOO01008580.1:0-49318 GCA_003313855.1 Suillus sp. MG131
CTAGAATGAATAGGAATGTTCCGTATACCAAGGTATTGATAATACAAGGCAACGCAGCCAGTGGTCCGAGGGTACAATTGAAAGAGGAAAGCATAGGGAGAGGAGAGGCTCAGGGGTTGAGCTGATCCAATGACAATGAAGATTGATCACATGACTTCAAGGACAAAGTCTGGCAACGACTGAGAGAAGTGAAGATACACAGTCCAATGACGATGAAGTCATGAGGAAAATAGATGGGGGTCTAACAGTGTATGTTCTTGTAACATCTGGCCTGAGTGGACTTGTTGGGATTGTGGGAAGCCCCCTCACACTCATCCATGCTACCTTGGAGAATTTGGAAAGGCACCAAATTGATGAACTCTCCATGATGAAAGGCTGGAAAGATCAATCATGGATATAATATCAGAGGTTATTGTGTTGGCTGGTGAGGCATTCATATCTATTTTAAATGTTTGCATTGCCCTTGCAGCATCCATGGGCAAGATTACTCATCCATGTGCATGCATGAATTAATTATTGACCCCCCAATCATGTATCAGTACGTGACTCAGCAGTGCCTCCATCAGGATGGCAGTTACAATACATGTGCACGCTACGTTGCAACGACCAACCCTTCATGCTCAGCATGAATCGAATATCCTTTCTTATAGGTCGAGTCTCCACGCGTGACATATAGTAGTCATGGAGGTCCATCAAACTTATCAACAGCTATTCAGAAAACAAAAAACCTTGACCCTGGGTATTAGTAAAAACGAACCGTAAAAAGCATGTCCGGACAGTACACAAAGGACAAATACTGTATACTGTCATCAGAAGGTGCAAGCCAGCCCGTGACGAGCAGTAATTACTTATGAAAAGGATCGTGGGCTCTGAAAAATGACGGGCTCCGCGATCACGAACTCACCGCAGCCAAAACTATACAAACAACTTCAAACCGAACAGGTGTCCAAAATTGCGTATTGCAGTGACCACAACACCCCGAGCAACTAGAAATAACGCTTCCTCTTCACCAGTTCATGCTGCTCTCTTGCAGAACGGGAGCGGAAATGGCTCCAGTGTTGAGATGTCGGCGCTCCCTCATGACAGGAGGAGAGACACGGGGTTCGTAGCCATCATCATCACCCCGGACACCTTGGTATCCACGTAAACTGTCTTCCGCGTAGTAAAAGCTCCGCCTCCGCTGGCCGCCGATACTGTCCCGATCAAAGTCCTGACCGTCGGGGCGTACGCCCGCGGGATCACCGACAGTTTCAGAGAGACGGCGATGCGCGACCTCTTTTCGGCGCTTGTAGTATCGATAAGCGACGATAGCAAGGATGATTAACGCAATGGCACCAAGCGACGTTACGACACCGATGATCGCGTCCTGGCGGACTTTAGAAGAACTTGAACTACTACTGGTACTGCCGCCGCCCGGAGTGGGACCTGAAATGGACGACAATGCAAGAGTGGGGTCAACGCATTGAGCGAGTGATGCGGGTATACTGCCTTCTTGTCCAGTATAGAACAAGGACTTTTTGTTGGAGATCAGTGAAGCGAGTGTGGAGACCTGGTCACTAGGGAGATAACCCTGCCAAATGGTACCAAGCAGTGCAACGTCTTGAATGCCAGTGTACGATGAGGGTTCGTAGACCAACAGCTCGTAGCTTTGTACCTGAGAAGCTGTAATATATTTTCGGTACGTATGTATATATACGATATTGGGGAGCACATACCATCAATTCCAAGTGCTGTCGCAATTATGGAGGGGAAGTACTCAAATATCTGTCCTTGGGTATCTGAATTTGTTGCAACCCATTCCCAGTTAAGGGACTGATTGAACAGCACGCTGATCAGGGTGTCAGTCGTTGGCACATTTTGGACATTAAGCGTAGGCTGTGGCATAATGGCTGTTGGGAGATATGTCGGGATCGGTGCTGCAGAAGGCTGGCTGGCTGGCGGAGCGGATGCAAGTGAAAACGTCGTCATTGGGACATCAGGGTCCGAATTAGTTGGGGAAGCTATGGGTGTGGATGTGGCGGTATTGACCAGTAGAGACGAGACCGTAGACAGGTACTGGTAGTTAGAATTCGTAGTCGTAGGTATATGGGTACTTGACAACGAAATTGTGGACGTCTCATTAAGGGTGCCAGTACTGCTCATGGTCGTGCTATTTGGGAAGCTGATGACGGTCGATGAAGCTGATGCTGTGAGTGTGCCATTTATCGAACTCGTGCTGGTTGTGGTAGCAGTAGTAGCAATCCTGCGACGGAGTATGATCAAATAGTCTCAACCACGATAGGATTAAAACTTACGCGCTACCAGATGTGGAGGAATCCGTCGTCGATGTGGATGATGGGATGCAGCCAATTCCAAGACCCAGGATCCCAGTGCAGTCAGTGGTCGTCGATGAAGATGACGCTGAAGTGATATAGGTTCCTACAGAGGTTGATGTGGAAGACGAGGATGCGGGAAGTGAACAGCCAATGCCAAGACCAAGTAGTCCATCGCAAGATGACGTTGAAGTGGAAGCAATCAAAGTGGTGGTAGGACCAGAAGTTGCGGGCGAAGCTGGTTGGCTTGAAGTGGTAGATGTCGAAGTGGGAAGTGGACAGCCAATACCAAGGCCAAGTAGCCCATCACATGACAAAGACGACGACGTGGTTGGAGCAACCGAATTGGTGGTAGGATAACCGGAAGTTGCGGGCGAAGCTGGTGGTTGGCTTGAAGTGGTAGATGTCGAAATGGGAAGCGGACAGCCAATACCAAGGCCAAGTAGCCCATCACACGACGACGACGACGACGTGGCGGAAGCAACTGAACTAGTGGCAGGAGAACCAGAACTTACAGGCACGCTCGAAGTTAGTTGACTTGAAGTAGGAGATGATGAGGGAGCTGTGCAACCAATCCCCAGACCAAGAAGTCCATCACAAGACGACGTTGTGGTGGGAGCCGCTGAACTCATGACAGCAAAACTAGAACTTATAGGCACGCTCGAAGTTGGTTGACTCGAAGTGGGAGATGATGAGGGAGCTGGACAACCAATCCCCAAACCAAGCAGCCCATCGCAAGACGACGTTGTGGCAGGAGCTGCTGAACTGATGGTAACAGAACCAGAACTTATAGGCACGCTCGAAGTTGGTTGACTCGAAGTGGGAGGTGATGAGGGAGCTGGACAACCAATCCCCAAACCAAGCAGCCCATCGCAAGATGACGATGTGACGGGAGCCGCCGAACTGATGGCAACAGAACCAGAACTTATAGGTACGCTTGAAGGTGGTTGGCTCGAAGTGGGAGATGAGGGAGCTGGGCAACCAATCCCCAAACCAAGCAGCCCATCGCAAGATGATGATGTCGCGGGAGCCGCCGAACTGATGGCAACAGAACCGGAACTTGCGAGCGTGCTCGAAGCTGGTTGGCTCGAAGTGGGAGATGGCGAGGGAGGTGAGCAACCAACCCCCAAACCAAGCAGTCCGTTGCAAGATGACGTTGCAGTAGATGATGGATTGGAGTCGGATGATGTAGTAGCGGCAGCAACGGAGGTAGAAATTGACGTTGTTGAGCTAGACGGGGCGGGGGTGGGCGGAGTGCAACCTATACCTAACCCCAAGAGCCCGACGCACGACGAGCTGGTCGGTGATAAAGAGGGTGAGGGACTAGGGCTTGCAGTAGGTGTACCAGTGCCTGTGGACGAGACTGTCGCGCTGCTGTACGCAGAGGGCATTGGGGCACTGATACCAAGTCCGCTCCCAACCCCACCCAATATGCTACCTGAGAACCAGCCTATTAGAATATCACCCAAACTAAATAATGAAAGAAAACACGCACCAAGATCTAAAAGGTCATCAGGAGTTCTTTTCTTGAATGCCAAAGATCGCCTTGCGTGAGAGTTGGAGGCCGACGAGTGTCGTGCATCGACCTGGGGAATGACAAGGAAAGAAACCGCAGTTGCAAGGATAAAATAGATAACAGAATACATAGAGATGATAGAATATTGCTGGATAGCAAGGACAGCGCGACTTTGGGTCCGCTAGGGATAGAACGAGTGTGCGTTTCTGCTCTCAAAGAGAGCAAAAAGTGGGTTCTAAGATATTTTGAAACACGAAGATCCTTGATTCCTGGAAGCCAGTTGGCCGATAATTGACAAGACGTCGCCGGCAGCGTCGCAGGAGCAGCAAAATTTGAGACCAGAAATCTGAAAACGAGGGGAGGAACAAGACAGAAACGATCTAGCGCAGGCGGGCGTAGGTTCCCTACCAAATCGCGATCACACGGTAACACAACAAATGATCTCGGTTACAGAAACATTTTTAGAAATTCCTGGGACAGCCCACAAATCACGATACGTAGCACTGGAAACTTGTTGACTTTACAGATATTGTAACTACGCGACCTCACAGCTAGGGGCAGGAATGTGGATTCATCAAGGTGCATATGATTGGATAGTATGACAATACACGACGAAATGGTAGAAAATGTATCAAACAGACTTAGATGAATCCAATCTAGAGTATGATTAACAACAATGTCAACAGCATGTCGGCGGTGAATCACCTTGTTTGCAACATCCAAAGCGTCATGGTCGGGCGTGAGCCGAACGTATGCCTTCTTCTTCCCATCAGGTCTAAGGGCAATTAGGTTGTGATATTAAAGCTCATTGCACGGAGACGAACCGAATCAGGGTGTTGATTTTAGCAGCCTGAACGTCGTAAAGTTTTTTTACGGCGTCCTTGATTTGTCGCTTATTCGACTTTATGTCAACAATAAAGACGAGGGTGTTGTGCTCCTCAATCTTCTTCATCGCCGACTCCGTGTTCAGTGGACTGCCATTAAACGGTCAAAAATTAGTTTATATTATATAGCATAAAACGCACGAGACGATGGTTCGGAACTGGTCCATTCGTGGTGCATGGGGAATGGATTTGCGAGGGTACTTGGGACTCCTAGGTAGGCGAAGTGTCTTTGGACGGTGGAATGTTACAGAGTATCGCTGCTTCCGTGCTGAATGCGAGTGCACGCCCTGCAAAGCAGCCTTTTTTGCAGCCTTGGCCTTGACATTAGTAGGGGCCATCTTGATTTGAAGTTATTCTGCCTGTCGCCTGTATTACTAGGAGGTCGATGATCAGGTAAATCGCCAATCCCCGAACTACTATACAGTTACAATCGGAATATCCCGTAAATATTACATAAGATGTGTCACATGTGTCACAAAGTCAGGTGATATGGGACAAACAATTGCACGTGTGACACGCGCCACATCACCATTTGCGCGCGTCTGCCAGATATTACTATACAGCACGCGCCGGCTTTAATGTATATCAAGACACTGACAATTCAGGGATTCAAGTCTTGTAAGTTTGACCATTCTTCATCCTGTGATATCCCACCTTACGCACTGCTTCTACCAGACCGTGATCAGACACAGATAGAACCCTTCTCTCCTCGCCATAATGTCGTCGTAGGTAGAAATGGTTCAGGCAAGAGCAATTTTTTTGCAGGTACCCATTGTACCCCTGGACTATACTCTCAATCTTACTTCTACATCCCTCTAGCCATTCGCTTCGTATTGTCCGACGCATACACCTCTATGTCCAGAGAAGAGCGACAGGCTCTCCTGCACGAAGGTGTCTCCGTCACGACCACGTTATCTGCATACGGTACAAAATTTCCAGTCACAATCTTCTAGAACCCTTTCTTATATTTGCAACCAGTCGAGATTGTTTTCGACAACTCTGACAATCGATTTCCAACCGGTCGCGAAGAAGTCATACTAAGACGTACCATCGGTCTCAAGAAGGATGAATACAGTCTTGACAAGAAAAGCGCTAGCAAAGCTGATGTCATGAATCTCCTCGAGAGTGCAGGATTTTCAAAGTCCAATCCATATTACATTGTTCCGCAAGGACGAGTACGTGCTACCTGATACTCCCGTACTCTCCTAACATGATCTTTCAGATCACCGCTCTTACAAATGCAAAGGATCATGAGCGCCTTGCCCTGTTGAAAGAAGTTGCTGGTACTAAAGTATACGAACAACGTCGTACCGAATCTCTTCGTATCATGGCCGAGACAGATGCCAAACGTACAAAAATCAATGAACTTATCGACTATATCGACTCTCGTCTGACAGAGCTAGAGGAGGAGAAGGAAGAGTTGCGCGAGTTTCAGGACAAGGACAAGGAGCGCCGGTGTCTCGAGTATGCACTGTATCAGAGAGAGTTGGAGGAAGTTGGAGAAGCTTTGGAGGAGATCGATGAAGAGAGGCGAGGAGAAGTGCATGGTGCCAACATGAGAAGAGAACAGTTTGATACAAGGGAGAAGGAGATACAGGTCCGTCCAACCCTTTCTCTCACCGAGTCTATCATTGACACAGTCATAGCGCCTGGAGCAACAAATTTCGCAAGCAAAACATTCCCTTCAATCTCTCCAAATATCACGGAAAGATGCACACTCCGAGCTCAATGAATTCATCCGCGCTCGTACAGAACTCGAATGTATTGTTGCTGATCTCCGTGCCACAGACGGGCGGGACGATAGCGCACTCAAACAAGAACTTGCGTCCGTTCAGCAAGTCACGCGGGGCAAGGAGCGCGAACTACGTGAATTGATTCCGCAATGGGAAAAAGCCCGCACACAGGAGAGTGCAGAAAAGCGTAAGATGGAGGAGGCTCGTACTCAGCTTAACGCGCTCTTTGCCAAGCAAGGCCGCGTCAACCGCTTCCGGACAAAGGCAGAGCGCGATGCATACCTTAAGCAGGAGATTGCAAGTATGGAGGCATATCAACGGGCTCGTTCTGCAGCGCTCGATTCCACTAGGAATGATGCCACACAGAAAAGGCAGAACGTTGCTGAGATGGAGCGGAGAATCGATAACATTCGGGGGAGCTTGGAAGATGGTAGAACACGTGTGAAAGATATCGGAGAGCAGGTTACAGCACTCAAAGAGCAGCAGAACGAACTTATCGAGCGCAGGAAGGAATTGTGGCGCGAGGACACCAAGTTGGATGGGCTACTTGCGCATGCCAGTGACGAGTTGAGGGCCGCTGAGCGCAACCTTGCGGGTATGATGGACAAAGTGAGTATATGCACGCCCTCAATGATGAATAATCGTTTATTATTTTAGGACACTGGCTCTGGTCTCCGTGCAGTCGATAGGATTGCAGAGCGACACAACCTGGAGGGTGTATATGGCCCATTGTACCGTCTTTTCGAGATACCAGACTCGGCGTTTAGCACTGCTATAGAACTTACCGCTGGAAACAGGTATACCGCTTCATTTATGTCAATCTCTGCTTATGCTCACACCTCACAGTCTCTTCCACGTCGTGGTCGATACTGATGCAACTGCACAGAAGGTCCTTGACATCATGCTACGAGAAAAGAACGGCCGTGTGACCTTCATGCCTCTCAATCGCCTCAAACCCAAACAGCCCACTATTCCTCCCAATCAAGACGCCCTTCCTCTCCTCGAAAAGCTCTCCTATGAATCCTCGCATGCCAAGGCATTCCAGCAGGTGTTTGGCAAGACTTGGGTATGCCGTGACCTCACAGTTGCTGCTGCGTATGTCAAGAGCCACGGTGTCAACACCATCACGCTGGACGGTGATAAGGTTGATCGTAAGGGTGCTCTTACAGGTGGTTACCACGACGTGCGCCGCTCACGCATTGAGGCCATTAAGAATTTAGCAATATGGCGCTCCAAGTTTGACGCAGAAGATAAGCGTGCCAAAGAAGTTAAAGCTGCCATCATCACGCTCGAGCAGGAGATCACGAAAGTGACAGGGAAGATCCAAGTCCTTAGCGTTCAGCAGGCCCAGGCAAAGGAAGCACGCGAGGTCCTCCTTTCGGACTCGGTATCGCTCTCAAGGGAGCGCGAGAGATTGAGCGAGGGCATCGTAACTCTGGAAAGTGAAGCGGACGAATTGGAGACAGAGCTGAGCGGCATTGTACAGAGGCTACAGGGATATCGCACCGAGCTTGCGAGCCCCCTTACACGAACACTAACAGATGACGAAGCCAATCTGATTGATACTCTTGGTCAACAAGTGGATGAAAAGCGCAAGCGAGTGCTTGAGTTGAGCAAATCGAGAACAGAAGTAGGTGCACAAGCAAAACCCATCCCGGAACATGCGGCTAATATCACCACATAGCTTGATAGTCGCAAAAACCTCTTGGAAATCGAACTCAATGAAAGCCTCCGGCGGAGAGAGAAAGAGCTCCAGGCAACATTGGAGTCATTGAGTGACTCGACAAATGGAGAAGTGTCATCCGCCGATAATCTGGATGCGCGATTGCGTGAACTCAAATCCCTCGATGCTTCTATATCCACTTCGACAAAACGTGCACAAGGTTCGTTTCTGACTAGTCCTTTATGTCCGCATGTACCAGATGTATTCCTACAGAGGCAGAAAAGGATTTCGACAAATTGACGGTTGACCTACAGGAACTTCGATCCAACTTGGAGAAGGCTCAAAATCAACAATCCGAGGACAATCGCAGTGTCACAAAGCTGCAGAAGAACACCGAGCGATACCTGGCTAAGAAACAGATGCTTGTCGGTCGTAAGGAGGAGTGCAATCGCAACATTCGAGATCTAGGTGTACTTCCAGAGGAAGCTTTTGAGAAGTATACGAACGAAAAACTTGATCGAGTGCGGGTTTATCAGCTGTTCATCTCCGAACTTCGCGCGCTGATGATCCAACCACTTAGCTGGTGAAGAAACTACACACTGTCAACGAAGGGCTGAAGAAGTTCGCGCATGTGAACAAAAAGGCTTTCGAACAGTATAATTCTTTCACAAAACAGCGAGACCAGCTCTTGCAGCGCAGGGAAGATCTAGACAAGTCAGCCATGTCAATTGAGGAGCTAGTACAAGTACTTGACCAGCGAAAGGATGAAGCCATCGAGCGAACATTCAAACAAGTCGCCAGCAATTTTGAAGAGGTCTTTGACAAGCTCGTTCCTGCCGGCCGTGGGCGGTTGATCATTCAACGTCGGATAGACCAGGTAAATAGGACAATTATGCGTGAAATAACTTTGCTTAATCTGCTACAGGATGAAGACGAAGCTATGGAGGAAGGAGATGGTACACAGCAAAGTAGCATTGACAATTACACTGGCATATCGATAAAGGCAATTGTTTTCCTATCGCTTTGCTGTTTTACTTATTGTATGATAGGTTTCTTTCAATTCCAAGGTCGATGAAGGACTTCGGATACAACAGCTATCAGGGGGTCAAAAGTCCCTCGTCGCGCTCGCGACAGGTAACTGCATTTTTGTTAGAGACAACCATGTTTTTGAGCTTTTCCTCCAGTGTTTGCCATCCAGAAATGTGATCCAGCTCCCTTCTACTTATTTGACGAGGTGCGTTGAAATGATTACACAAGATATGCTGTTGGGTTATGTTGTTTCGTGTAGATCGACGCAAATCTGGACGCGCAGTATCGAACTGCTGTCGCAAGTAGGTGTCCTGGGGCGCATCACGAATCGATGCTGATATCTGTCTAGACATGATAAAATCTCTTTCGCATTCGGCTCAGTTCATTACGACTACTTTCAGGCCAGAAATGTTGGTCACCGCGGACAAGTTCTATGGTGTGCTCTTCAACAACCAGAAGGTCAGTTCCATCAGGAGCATCAAACGAGAGGAGGCCATGGAGTTCGTGGATCAGGTCCGTCCTTTATTTTTTACTGTCGAGCCTGGATCGTAATCAGTGTTTTTTTTCAGGAGGCCCAAGCTCAATAGTGATTCACAGGGCTTTGCGCCGTCCAAACGTTAAACAGTGTCCTTTACCATACGCTATATCACTTGTCGTGTTCATTGTTATCGCTATTATCCTGTATGTAACTTATTTTTTGATCTCCAATGCCCCACGCAACACCCGTGCCTTATGCAATGTAAGACAATGACGAACAGCTTTGGCTCGTATATGCTACTTGAATGGATCAAACAATACTTTGCCGCATTTTCCTTTGTCAAAATCGTCATATATCTGCACTGCATCATCGAAACTCGCTATTTTCTCCACCAAGCTCGTCTCCCCACCCACCGATCCCAGTACATCCTGCCTTTTCAAGAGCAGCTCCAGTGCCATTGGGAACATAGCGCGCACCGGACATCGACCAAAGTCAAGTGATACATTCTTGTCATAAAGCTCGACGCCTTTATATGGCACAGCATGATCGCTGTGAACCCCAACAGAATTGATACAGCCAAACGGCCGTACAAGCTCGTAAGCTAGCCGAAGTGCACTGGTGTTGCCAACGACCTTCGAGTGATGATTTCAGTCAGAGTCCACAGGCAGGTTGCATGGAGCTCACTTCAAGAACAGCATTGCAACCAACCCCCTTGGTCAGATTTGCAACCAGTTCTTTGACATTGCTGGTGTCTGCTACCTGAAATTCACCAGATTGTTGGTTGCCGATAATAGAGTATATTGATGCCATTTTTGCCCTCCTGGCTTCATTCGTGTCAATGGCTATCACATTGAACTTCAGCTTTCGCGTGACGAGCATATCGAGGAGAGCGATACACGTGCACTAGTGAGCATGGCGACCATATCAAGACACGGCAAGATGTTGGGCAAGCAGAATGAACTCACCAACCCCACGGGGCCAAGCCCTATCACCGCCATAGTCAATGAATTATCTTCTTCCAAGAAGGGCAAAAATGAAACATTTCCCATTTGTGACGGACTAGCACTAAGCGGATAAGGTTGGCTGGTTGTGAATGGTAGGGTTTTGGGGTGATTAAGTGCCTGAAATGCGGCAAATACTCCGGTCGGAAGGATATCGCACAGCAACAGCAAAGAGGAGTCAGCAAGCAAAGACCCATGAGGAATGTCCTGCAGACTGTACAAGGTGCCTCCTGCCCGGCGAACGCGAACATATTGAGCTTGTCCGCCTGGAGTCAGAGGAGTGCCAAATAGGCGGGATTCAACGCAACGGCACGTAAATCCTACTCTGCAAAAACTGCAGCATATGAGGATACTAGTCGGGGCTGGTGAAACGAAAGCGACGCACTGGCACTCCCCACAAGAGACAGTAAATGGCGAGACAACCTTATCACCGACATGAAGCGTGGAGTACAAGTGCGGTCGACCGGTAGAGCTGGAATGAAAATTTGCACCAAGCGCAACAACTTCACCGATGAACTCGTGGCCCATGATACAACTGCCAGTAAAACGTATCGCTTGAGTTCAGAAAACACTCTGGTAATGATTGGATTTATTTACGGTTCTGTGAGCCCCGCTGTTCCACGGTACATGTGTAAATCACTACCACATAGCCCAGCAAGCTTCGGGTGCGTTGAGACTCAAGAGCAAATGAAGTCTGCTGCACATCTGCGAACCTGAATCTTTACTATTGCATCATCTGGGTGTTCAATCCTTGAAACATGACACAAATCAGTGCGATCCAATAATGCGACAAGCAAGAAACCAACACACTCGGGAATGGGAAGGGTTTCGACACGAATGTCATAAGAGGGCGGGTGCCACCGCACAGCGCGTTGTGAACCTATCATGAGAGGGGGTCTACTTGATGAACTCCTTTGCGACTTGGAGCTTGAGGGCCGAGGCTACTGGTTAGCAAGAGAGAATAGTACTTAGCAGGGGCTGCACGGACTCCCGTAAGCTGGAAATAGTACTGTCGATTTTGCTGCCTATTGAATTCAAACTAGGCGTCATCATGTGGTATCAATCAGCAAGCAGACGAATCAAACTAGTCCGGGAGTCACCGGGCCGGTTCGCTCGATAGGACAGCAGGCTCGTGACGTGACTTTTTTTTTCTTTTTGAATACATTTGTATATGTAAGCTTGGTGCTTACCTGAGTTCTCATAATCAACATAAATACTGTCCGCGATAGTCAAAGCCGAGCTTTGATTATCACTGCCTTTTGGCGTAACTGTTAAGGGACGACAGTCTTAACTACTTACAGTATACCGCGTCATGTACCTAAGACAAATAGCGGTCGCAAGCTCTGAGCCTACAGTAAAGTGAGTTGGAAAGTGAGATGTAAGGAGTAGGACTGAAGGTGACCGGGTCAACTCGTGACGTGACTACATGGTATTTGTGAAGGTTTTTACGACACCAACTCTTATCTCGGTATGTGATTGCAAGCAGAACGGTAATTACCTGTCTACGCCGATATCCTCAAGTAGCATTTCAAAATAAATGAAAATAGAGAGTACGTGCATGATATATCAAGACAAAGCATTTTTTACTCGGGCGGGGCATGGAGATTTGTAACTATTGATAAGAAACGTTTTATGACCGACTTTCCCCTAGATAAATTATTCAGAGAAATGCGCTCATTAGGCAAATGTGCTTGGTCCTTGATTCCTGATAATCAGCTTCAAGGAATAAAACAGTCAAGACTGAACGCACGGTGCTTTGCCCTAGTGGGAGGTGAAGTGCTGGGCAGCCGAATTCCTTCTCTAGATAAGGAATCGATGGGATGGACTTCATAAACAGTGAGCAACAGGAAGTCTAATCCACACAGATCACTCACGCCACCCTCTCGGATGAGTAATGGTTCGGCATTCCACTCATCGTGCACAGCAGCCTTGAGTGCTTTGAACCAGGGGCCATCCAAATTGCCGAGCCACCAATCAGCTGTGCGGTCAATGCTCACCTACAAGATATCGTGAGCTGTAAAATCATGGTCAACGTGAATCACGCACAGAAAGCTGGTTAGGTGATCGGAACTTGTCGAAGGAACCTTTGAGGTGATTGACCAAAGACTGAGCGATGGTTTCCAAATCCTGATCTGGAACAATGCGGAGGGACACCTTCGCAGTTACCTTCCCCGGGATTACAGTCGAGTCTTGACATAATGAACAGCATTCAAGTATTAGTGGAGTGTACGACTTACTCTTAGGTCCAGACACGTCGATGTTATGTATAGTCAAGGACGGCTCACTCCATCGCGAAGATAACACAGAGCCAGGCCTTTGAGTTACATTGGACAAAACATCATACAATTGTTTTTCTGCCTCGGTCTGACGGCGAACGCGGTTGTCTGTAAACGTAGCATCAGCTTGGCCAAGCAAGACCGACGCGCAGCCAAAGTGAACGAACAGAAATCCGGTATAGCCACCTTTCCATCGCCACCCATAAGAGTTGCAAGAAGGCGAATCCTGAGATGAACATGAATCTGGATCTGACCATTGGGGGTCGTTGACGTACATATCAAACATTGGCTCCGTGGCAGCACCACCTTCGACACCAGAGTGCAAGTCCGGCACACCACTCGCTATCTGCACCATGTCAGTTTGAGTCGCCGTAATAGCGATGATCAGTACCTCCACTGTTGAGTGTACGACACCGCGGAGACCATATGTAATACAAGGATGATGTTCAGAAATCCAGGTCGAGTTACTATTACAGATGAACAAAAGAAAAATGAGGTATTCGACACCAACTTACCTGAGTAAGATGGCATCTATGTTCCCGATCAGATGCTGAAAAGTAACGGAAATGAGCATGGTCATGTGAGCATAACATGACGCGCACTTTATGTTCCTTTATTGCATCAACAAATCCAGTGCTGCCAGTCTCCTCCTCACCCTCAATAAGGAAAACAAGATCAACGCCAAGGGAGCGATCTTGAAGAAGTTCCGCAGCAGCGCAAGCTACAGCCATAATGGGGCCTTTATCATCCGTCACCCCTCGTCCATAAAGATAACCGTTACGGCCTGACACAATGAAGGGATCGGTAACCCACCCTTCCGGAGGAGCAGAAATAACATCATAGTGCCTGTTATTCAAATCATGAGGGGAAATAAGTCTGATGAAACAGTTGGATTACCCATAAAATAGTATTCTTGGCTTTGGATGTTTCCCTTGAGTTCCACAGAAAGTCCCTAGAACAAGGGGACTTCCAGCTTCATACGTAGGTAGCTAAAATGATGTACGTGAGCAAGGGGATGGGACGAATTGAGCGAATTCACCAGAGCCGACTGAGCACCTAGCTGGTTCAAGCCCTTCTTCAGCCAAATTGCGGCTTGACGACAGTCTTCTCTGTGGCTCGGGTCGCCGCTTACACTTGGTATTGATACGAACTTGGAGAGTGCATAAGTCATTGTATCTCCTACAAAATTGAATGATTGAGGTGCGCAAATCGCAAGATAACATACCTTGGATAGTATCCGAATCGGATATCAACGTGCCGACCTCGCGGAATTCGGAAAGATTGTCCTCGGCTTTTGGAATGATTGCCCAAACCTGTAGGTTTTTCAGGTAAGTATTTACAAGCTGTTGACAAAACACCACGAAACGACACCTTAACGAAACCATCGTTCGCCCCGGTAATGAGGCAAAATGACTTGCGATCAGAAGAACAGGAGACAACAGAGGAGAGCACAATACCGTCGTGAGCCTGCCACGACGCTGTGCAATCAAATGAAGACGACCATCTCTGAGGGGTACAAATATGATTCAGGTGGCAGTTAAAAAAAGCAATCTTCCACACCTACGTGAATGTAACCATTGGCAGAGCATGTGTAGAGATCAGACTGCATGATCGATAGTGAAAGGACGTCAACGTTCTGGTATACAAATGAGGCTTCGCACTAAAATATACGTGGATGCGCCTACTTCTTGAACGATGATCGATCTAACAAGAGTCCGTGTCTCAAAGTCAAGCACCTTCACGTGCCCATCTTGGCATCCAGCGTATATCGTCTCCCCGGAAGCGACGATCGAAAGCACAGCACCATGCTGACAATCGAAAGAATGCATCATGTTGAGACCGGATAGGTGGCAGCGCCAAATCTGTCAACGATTTAAAATCGGATGGCACATCCCTTAACTTGAGATGAGACGAACCTTGACAGTTTCGTCCCCGCTTCCAGTGACGAGATAATATCTCTGCCCCGGCCTTTGTGCAAGGTGTCCTGTGCCTTCCCTCGTTGAAGGCAAAAGAGCCATGCAATATATGTAGCCAAAATGAGCAGAGTCAATGACATTTTCTGCTGAGATGTTGATCAAAGAGTTGGCCCCAACGAATGTGCCCTGATTGATTGAGGGAGATATGCTGAAGTTGTTGGCTTGAAGATCCGCAGGGCGATGGGTGTACTGTGGATAACTATCGAAGAATTTGTGAACTTTACGAGTTGGCGTCGAAGTCCCTGAGCCGCTTTGCTCTTCCGCGCGTCGGCCAAGCTGAAACTTACAGAACCCTTGCCATTGGAGTGAAGTATTCTGACACCCAATGTAGATTATCTGCATTGCGGGGTTCCAAGCGAGAGAAAATAGATCGCCTGCTCCCGTTTCAAGATATGGATGCAGGATGTAAACTGGTAGAAAGGTCACTGTGGACCATACCTGACTTTTGTCAGTGAAAGCCAGTCTATCAAAACAGACAGACATACTCTGACAGTGCTGTCACCTAGTCATGGTGGTGAGAAGACGGCAAATGACAGTACGAGAAGACCTACCTGAAGCGCTAAAAAGCCAGCCTTTCTCCTCCGCAAGCTCAAGGGCCAGTACGCTTCCGGTATGACCATGAAGGGAAGTCTTGTGTGTAAATGTGTGTCTGTCCCAGACCTTGGATAGCATAGCCATCAGAATAAGAACTTGATTGGTAAACCCTAGCACACACTGTAATATCTTGACCTTGGCCACCAGTAAAGATATGGTCGGCATTAGCCATTAAACTGAGGACAGATTTGTTTTCATCTCCAAGCGAGTGTAGCAAGCGAGGAGGCGGTGCAGCTGAGCGGATGGGACGGCTAACGGATGCTAGTCCATCGCGTGGAATGTCAAGATGAGTCGAGAGAGACATGATGGGGCAAACGCACGATGGGGAACAACCGTTGTGCTGGGTAGTGATGCATCAGCCATTATAAGATAGGTGCCGCTGCTTGAGCGGCGACACTCTCCTCAAGCACTGGGTCAAGAAGCGAATTGGGCGAAATGGAAGCTGCTGGGCAAATGATCGAACAAAATAATGAAAGTCATCTTACGAAAATAACGAATGTACTGATACGTATGCATACCTTAAATACTTGCACAGACACTGATCGTGTGCAGGGACTGCTAGTTATATCATGAGATATCGATATCGCTGTCGTGCCACTACGTCGACTCGATGATCAACTTACCACTTTTGTACTGTAACATTCAGTTGAGTTACCACGACTTTAGTTCCTAATCTTCACTGCCAGCAATACCTTTGACGCCAAATCCAATGGCATCAGATAGAGCGAAAATAGCGAAAGACCAGGTGATTTGTCGTCACTTCAGGCGAGCTCAGGCGTCATCTTCTTACCGCTTACAATAGGGCAATGCAGCTTTCAAGTCGGGCGATTACCCAGCTGCGATCGGCCATTATACATCAGCAATCCTTGCGAATCCTAATGACTCGACATTCCCTCTCAACCGCGCAGCAGCGTACTTGAAACTAGGCAAGTACGTTTATTCCGTCGCATATCGCTGATGAGTCTACCGCCGGTTAAACAACTCCTGGGTCTGTAGGAACGAGGATGCAGAACGAGATTGTACGACCGTTTTGAGGCTGAGCCGCAACAATGTAAAAGCTCTATTTCGGAGAGGTCAGGCTCGAATAGGTCTCGGTTGTTTGGATAAAGCCCGTGCAGGGGAGTACAATATCTTTTCTACGCAGAGATAATGAAGAATGTCAACATTCATCGCATAGATTTTGTCAAGGCATCCGAATTGGAACCCTCCAATCAATCTGTGAAGCAGGAGCTTTTAGAAGTCGATAAATTAATTCAACAGCAGAAGCAGAAGCATGACAGTGCAGTGGGTAGTGCGAACATTACAAGCCGTGATTGTTGAAGCGACCTTTGACCTACAGAACACTTTTCGTCCATTCACTATACCGTCAGGGGCTGTCCCAACGATAAAGCGGAGGCGCGTTCCAATAGAGATCCATGAGGATGTGTCTAGAGAGTCGCATCATCATGGTGCAGAGCTAGCAGTAGAAGATGCTGAAAAGCAGCCTAAAGGCCTCGGAGACAATGTGTTGCTCCAGCCAATTTCTTCCCGGGCGTTACCTCAAAGTCACGAACCCAGTTTATCAAGCGTCGAACCAGATCAGGGCACTATGCCATTTACACCGAGGCGAACTACTTCAGCAAGAATAGAAAGTTTCAAAGACGCAAAGCAGTTACGGGACACTGTAAAGCCATCACGCGTTGGTGGGGGGATATTCCGACCATCTGGCAACCATACATTGTTTGCTAGGGACAATGAAACGTCTGGCGCAGCTCCAGTGACAACCTCGCTTCCAGCCCCGGTCGACTGCACTGTACAAGCTCCCATGACCCTCTTTAACTTCACAAAGATGTGGGAGTCGCACATGAAAGACGAAGATCGTTGGAACATCCTCTCTGTATGTGACTGGACCTCTCCTCACCACGTTTCTAACCTGCATAAATCAGGGAATACCACCATTATCCCTTCCTAAGATGTTCCAGGCGTCGCTGGAGCCGGTTTTGCTCTCATCGATACTCGAGCACTTTCGACGAGTTATAGATCTACAAATTGCGGCTCCGGATGATGTTCGTGAATATTTGGTATCGTTATCAAAAGTCCAGCGGTTCGGCACGATTATGCTATTCATGAACAAGGATGAGAAAATGCTTCTAAAGGGGCTTTGGGAGACATGTGGAAAGGCTCGACAATGATCGTTGCGTAAAAGTCGCTAACATCGACTAGGTCGTACACGTAGGTACTATTCGGATGTGGCTCTGATAGCTGAGAAACTAGTAGTCGTATGTGGCCACTGTATGACCGTGACACCAGCAACTGCGTCATCAATCGAATTTCGTAAGCCATCGGGCCGGCAGTTCACTCATCTTCAAGGACTGCGGCGATTCACAACTCTGATAATATGCAAGATACGCTGTCCCATAGTACCCCCGAGGAATCGGTGGCAGCTTTAATATCCACACCTGCGAGCAACGAATCACTTCTTGAGGTGTTCAAGGCAAAGCTCCAAAACGCAGGATTGTACCAACCTGCTTCCGATGACATAGCTGCATCTCACGATGACACAACTTTGCTGTATGTTTCAATCTTTGAATAAGCTGTGTCATCGAGTTCTGGTTCAGGCTTACGTTGTCTCAGGCGTTTCCTACGAGCTCGGCGGTATGACCTAGACAAAGCACAAAAGCAGTTTTCCGACACGGAAGCCTGGCGCAAACAACACAACATTGACGAGTTGTTTCGTACCTTTGAGGTTGACGAGATGGAATCAGCCAGGAGGTTCTACCCTCGATGGACAGGTCGTCGCGACAAGGTCAGATAGAATTTACTTCGGTCATCAGCATTATGATGGTAACATTTTGGTCCACAGACTGGCCTGCCGGTCTATGTATACCGTCTTGCTTCCTTGGATCTGCCGCTGCGGAAGGAACTCGAGTCTGCGCCTTCAGAGCGTCGATACCAACGAATGTCAGTATACATTTATATACCACACAATATTTAGTAGCTGAAGTGGCAGTTGCACAGTGTTGCACTTTACGAAGCGATGACGCGCTTTGTGCTGCCATTGTGCTCCCATCTTTCTGCGCCAACACCAGTATCTTCGGTGACCACCATAATTGATTTGGAGCAGGTATCCTTGTCTGCCATGTGGTCTCTACGAAGCCATCTTCAGGTGGCCTCTACGATGGCGACCGCGAATTATCCAGAGACCCTAAATACAATCGCCATCGTGAACTCACCATCTTTCTTTCCTACGATATGGAACTGGATCAAGGTCTTTCACAAGTATGTATGTTTGTGTTCTTTCAATGCTGACCTTCCTCCACAGACCTGGTTCGACGAAGGCACTCGCAACAAAATTCACATTTTGGGCAAAGATCCGGGTCCTACGTTGAGATTGCTAATCGATGAGAAGGATATCCCACAGTCGTATGGTGGAAAACTGCCATGGAAGTTTGAAGATGACCCAGACTTGGATGATGCAATCAAGGGAGTTATTGGTGAGATGCCCAAGGGTCCTGTACTCTTCGTAGATGGTTCCACGGTAAAGCTCTTAGGTTAATTCTTCACTAGAATACATCAATCAATTAAAGGGCGTCTTGTGATAGTGCTATGTTACATTACAGGTGGGATGTGTATGTACGATGATATTTAGTATAAGTCGATAGCGAGTGGGAAAAAATACTGCGAGCAGTAAAAACACATCTATGCATCGTCATCTTCAGGTTCCACAGTGACACCATCTTCATTCCAAACTTCAATGAACTAGACAGCTGTCAGCCTTACGAGGGAGGAAGTGCAAGAAGACTCACCGTCAGCCTGTGAGCGGTCAGGTCGTGCTCCTGGGCGAGAGGAGTAGTGGCATAAGGGAGGCGGGTCCACGTAATTGGAAGTTGGTGACGTCTGATAGCAGGTTTGTCACCGATAGCGCTCTTCTTGCCCAGCACAAATTTTGAACATTTCCTGAATGAGGGAAACGAAACGAAGAGTTAGCGAGATGGATAAACCCCTATGCAACGACTCACTCTTCTGAAAGCCCATAAAGAGACTTCAGATGGGCTTTAAGAAGCATGACGATCCCAATGGTTATTGAGCTTCTCATGACAGCAACGTCGATGTGGGACATTTCAGGTGGGACAGAGGAAGTTGGAGCATTTGGAGTTTCCTGATCAATTGAATACGTAGGCAAGTCAGACAGTGGTGGCTGGTGAGGTGCGTTATGGAGGGGTTGAGTATCATGCAGCTGCGCTAGGAGATGAGAAGGCGAGAGAAGGTCGATCACTTGCATGCCAGCGGTTGATAACACGGAAGTCAAGTGTTTAATAACAGTAATGACTTCCTCTTGTGTTCTGTAGTCAAGAGTGGCAAAATTCTCTGCCATGTATCTTGCGAAGTCAACGTCATCCTGGTTTCCCGTGAGTATTATGAAATGATATGAGGTAGTGCATTACCTGTGATGATTTCAAAGAAGGGTTGATATCAAAAGATTTTAAGAGGGCCTTCAGGAAGTCTTGACGAGATGCTCTTTTCTCCCGCACGAGAGAATACCACCTCTGAAGCAGTGCCGTTGATTCCGCTTGCGTTCGATAACCTACACCAAAGTTCAGGACATGTCACAGCAAACAGTAAAGTAAGATGTCAAACCTTTGACAGCATCTATGGAGATCTTTTTCTGGTAATCGAACGATTGTCTTGCACTAATGATATATCGAGCATTCAACAAAGACGCGTGTTTACTCCAGAGTATTGCATGAAGTGCATTGGCCCGTGAGCTGATGGCGGGATTTGGACTGGTTTCCAATGCAACAATGACAGGGAAGGACTACCGAAATGTAGTCAATGAATAATTGTAAGAAGACCAAAACACGCACTTGCAACGGATGGGCGAGACCCTGTTTGATGGTGAAGCTAAGAATGTCAACGGCAACATTCTGGATCTGAGAATTTTGAGACAGGGCCGCATCCAAGATTGAAGATATGTATCGTTGAACAACGGCTGAGCTGACACTGTATCTTTATTAGTAGATCCATGCGAGGACGATTATTTGACCTACCCAGAATCAGCAAAACCATCTGTGTTCCCTACCAATTCCGCCATATCCACCACACCGCCTTGCTTGCCTTTGGTGCCTCCTGCGGACAATAAGTATAGTGCGAGGGCACAAAATACGGCCCTGACCTTTCTGCTCCTCATGCTGCTTCAAAGATTCGGATACTAAAAAGTCGTGCATGATCCGCAAAAGTCGCCCGCGGCTTTCAAGATCAGAGGAGTGAAAAATGACATCCATGATGGAAGCGGAACGCTCCAGCGTCATTAATGTTGGTTGTGCACGAAATAAGAAGCCTTCATGAAAGTGAGAAGGTCACGAACCAGAGATAGCGATGAGGCTTACCGAGACACTGAAGGATGCGTCCTTTTAGACCAACGTCGTTGTACTTCTCGTACAACTCTAGTAAACTCTTGTAAATGTGCTCCACGATGGGTCCCTGGAAGAGATGACGATGAGTTCGATGAGTCGGATAACAGAAGTAAAAGACGGTACGGGAGATACAGAGTTCAAATCTGGAACAAAGTCTTGAATCAATGTCAAACTACTGAAATTACGGACATGTGCGGCAGCTGTACCTGGATGGTCATCGCGGAGGCGGTCAAAGTCGCAGTGTTCGCCGAGTAAAGCGACAATAAAAATGAGAATGGATAATGTCCTGTTTTCAACCGCTGTCATTTGGTGAGAGGATGGGCGAGCGATGGCCTGTTGCAATCGAGCTAGAGCATGACGTCGGCATGAGTTTGTCCAAAAACAAAGTCCTCGTACCATTGCAAGACTTGACCAGAGCGACCAGACGGTTGAAATCATGCGTGAGATGCTGTACTGCTCCGCACATGCAGGCTACACTTTCTTGCAGACTCTATGGTATGACCAGGTAAATAATCAACACCAATGGCTAGGCAACTTACCACGACACCACCGATGTGGGATGGTTTAACAATCATCGGCTGCAACACAAGCTGTAGTTCCTGACCAAACTTTACTGCAGTCTTGGGCATGTGGGGTATTGATATACGAAAAATTTTGAGTAAATAATCTGAAACAGCAAGTTCTTCGGACTGATGCGTATTTAGATTTTTGTGTGCTGATGATGGTGGATTCTTACCGAGGAAGGGTTCTTTAGATACGGAAGCAAAGTAGATGCATTTGCTCCTGAGAGAACAGAAGGGTGTGCTGTAGTGAATAGATATATAGTCCTGACACAGTTGTGCACGGTCTGCCAAAAGATTATGTCAACAACATCGGTACAACGAGCCGCCTGCACTTACGAATCCTGGTAAGTCCGAGGCATCTACCAGTCCATCAATGAGGACTTCGCAAATTTCAGAGTAATTTCCTCGCAAATACGATGCGCTAGCAGCTTCTTGGCTGGATATTACTTTATGTAGCATATCCTCCAGTGGTGATTGCCGATCCTTAAAGTTAGCTGATACGCCCATGATGACGGAAACCTTGGAGAGAAGTGGCCCCTTGTCTTGGCCGGGACTAGATGACGGCACTGACCGGGTTCTAGGAATTCCACCCTGCGATGCAGCCTGGAACCATAATTCCTCAACCGTCTTGATGGCCAAATCCTTTACTGTATCATCCTCATCCAGCATACGAAGGACTAACTTTGTCGCAATATCTATGCGTCGACAAATATCCTCTGTGCCGGTGTAACATTGTTTGAGGAGTTTGATCACGCGTTTCCGAACTCCAAGTCCCGTATCCTGAAAGAGTCAGCTCAATGAGCCTCCGACCGATGGAATACTCTTACTGCGATACGGTCGGCAATTTTTGTGTAATAGTCTCCAACAACCTCCGGCGATTCTATCATGTACTTTCCAATTAGTTCTACAGCGGCGTCACGCACAGCTGGGGAACTATCGAGCAAGTGACTTTCGATTGCCCGACGGACATTGGGCTTATGGCTTGTCAGTAAGTGCCGACTCAACGAACTTGTTCACGCACTGCTGCTAAGATGCTGGAGTCACTGTTCACAATTTGCCCAAGTGCTCGTAATGCTTTTGTACGCATGAAAACGGCGGGCGCATCAAGTGCAAGCAGGACGACATTAAGAATTGGTCCGAAGGAATTTCTTAGCGTTTGAACGGTCCCAATCTCTTCAGCGTAACGATCAACCTTATTTACTTCCTCCTGCGAGCTGTGAGAGCGTGTTAATTAGAGCGATTCAGAGGTAACATAGGATGGAAGCTTACCCGACATCAAAGACATCATTTGACATATCCTTCCACACATCTCTGAGGGCAGACTTCAGCTTGACGTAAAGCTTGGACTGTAGACCCTCGCCATCCTCCTGCGCCGAACTGCTAAGTTGTTTGAGTGCAACTGCTAATTCTTGGCCCCAAGTAGCCGCCGTTAGATCATTGGCACTCTATTGCATGTCAGCAGGAATGTAACTGTGGAACTGAAGTCACTGACGTCATACGCCTGATCTTCAGAAGCTCTTTTATAAAGATGCGAAAATATCGACTGGTGTCGAGATATGAGCATGTCCAGGTGCTTGACATCGCCGGAAGAGATGACCTGAAATTATGAGGAAATGGTTGCTGATATGAGGCGGATCAAATACAGACCTCATCAAGAGAATGGAGACCGTGCTTGTCATGGTCATGTGCCTTTACCTTCAAAGAGCTTGAGCGTATCCGTGCGGCAATGACACCAAGGTGATCGAGCGCAATGCTTTTTGCGGCGTTTGTGTCCGTCTGAATGTTGGTTTTCACGTCGTCTAGAGAAGAAACCTATAACAAATTTAGGATGGTTTTACATTCAAGGGCGCAAAACTCACCATGAATTTACAAACAATGCTGAGTAAAAAACTTGCGGCTGGCCATTCTGGCCAATACAGGACGACCAGAAGGTCAGAAATAAGGTTGTCAAAAATAGTTCGGTATTCGGCTTCATTGGAATTCTTGGTCAATTTCCCTTTTCCAGATCTAGTGACATGGTTACATCTACACTGGAGCCAACAACATTTTGCTCACCTCTGTGTCAAATACACGACTATAGTCTTTGCAGCATTCATTGCGGATTCTAACCCCGTGATATAAAGCTGGATCTCCTACACGGGCGGTTAGGTATGAGATACTGCCATCATTAACACTGACCTCCGCGTCCAATTCATCCATCAAAGGTTCGGTCGATCTCTCATTGGTCACGCTGTCCTGTCGACGAAGAGCTTGGCGACTCTGGCGACGTTTGGCAATTTTGCGCGCTGCAACACGGACATCGTGGGCAGACGTTTGCACGAGCTGGAACAGAAGTGCAGAAACCGTTCGAATGGAACGACCATCGCGTAAGCTGAACATGGCATGTCAACGTTACTCACACTCAACATCAATAAGTCTTCACTGACCGGAACTGCCCAGCTTTCTTATGACTGTTAGAGAGCTTGATGAGTGACGACAGAATTTCTTCTATGATCCATGATCGCTGTTCCTCGTGATTGGCAAAGATCTAGGCGAACAATGAATGACGGTTTCAAATGCGAAAGACCAGCGTACACTTCGAATGACTGAAAGTGCGTCCAACCGAAGACCTCTCATAGCGCTATTGCCAAGCGTATTCAATACAACATTATCTTTCTTGCTCTTGACATCCCCTTCGCCTGATTCCACTACAAAGAACGGCCCGATTGCGATATACACAGTCTGAATGATGATTGCGTCTGACATCACAATGTTGTCACCAGAGAACAACATGTTGATGCGCGGGAGTACAGCTGAGACCGCCTGGAAGAGTTCGCTGAGCAACCGTCGAAGATCACCAGAGTGTGTATGAGTGTTGCTGTGAATGCACTGGAGTTGTGGTGATGACGATCCACCAACGCCTGCAGCCTCGACAAATGGGAATAGAATCATCGTTAGCTGGTTCTTGACTGTACTCAGACAAGCAGTTATGAGCTCTTCGGAGTATAGCTGTATTGTGAAGTTGACAGCGAGGAAAATTGTCAAGAAGTTAGATCAACCTGGAAAATTGGTCAGAAAGGCAAACCTGTTTAGTCAGGCCTTCTCCGCTTAATAATGCAACACAACATTCCACAGCGAGGATACTATCGCGCGCAACTTCTAGCTGTTTTGACAAATTGCGAAGATGCGCTTCTGTCAGCTCTTGAAGCATGTCAGCACTGTCTACCTCTAACTCGTGGATATCTTCCTCTGGAACGTTCAGTGAGGCAGAACCTGTGGCATCCCGATCTTGGTAGACCACTTTTTGTGCTCTTGGACTCTTCTTCGGTTTTCGTGGCGATGCGTTTTTATTTGCATGAGGGACATGTGCCGAGGCACGCAAGGGATCAAGAGCTTCACCAGCCTTGATGCTGCGCTCCAGAATTTTTAGTAGTCTTCCAAGGATAGCGTTGTCAATGTCGCCTAGCGCCTTCCTCGCTCTCGGAGTGTCTATGCTATCGCGGGCAGACCGTCTAGAACGTTTTGTAGGTCGAGCGAGCTGACTGAGATGTTTCGTCAATTTCTTGATCACACTGGATTGCAAGTGAGGGTGGGAGCAATCTGTGGTGAGTGCAGAAAAAAAGTCTTTCGGAAGCTCCGACACGTCGATATCCACGGCCAGCGAGTCTTCGGCTTCGAATATGTCCTCAATAAGCGCGGAGAGTTTTTCGAGGGGTGCTGAAGGGAAGATGAATGATTGATGAAACACCAATGAAAGAATTCCTACCTCGTTCATCTCTATCACCTGTACGACGTGCAGACAGCTTCACACTAGCGTGGATACCAAATTTGTATCGGGTATCATCCTCTTCAGACCCCGACGCGTCAAAATGATCTGCAGGGGTTGACATGGACGTTGGCAGTGGCCGCTTCTTGGAAGGAGTCCTCCATGCGCTTGGTAAAGGAGGTACCTCTACATACGCCATTACCTGACGCGGTGTGGTTTTCGGTGAGGGTGTACTAGTTTGTAGGGAGTTAAACTGAATATTCAACTCTTCCTGATGTTCTGATGGTACAGTGTGTACGCGCTTCAACGGAGAACCTTTGTCTTCACCAGCATATTTTCGCTTCTGAGGAGTCACGCTGTTTTCTGCGGGTGCCAGCGGGACGGGAAGGCGAGGAAGGTTACTAGTAGAGCGCGGAGTCAGCTGTGTGGATGTAGGAGTGCTCGGTAGAACGTGAATTGGCGGGGATCGAAGGGCTGACTGTACAATTAAATGGGAGTTGGATTGCACAGACCGAGGGGCCACAGGCTGAGATGGAGTTTGGATAGAATCTTGCGGCTCGTCTCCTTTGATGGCACATTCGGCTGGTTTCATTTCGATGTCTCGATTCTTCTGAGCAATGAAATCGTTAAATGCTGCAACAGGCTCTTTACGCCGACGAACGGGTTCGGTGGGTGGTTTGGGTTGGTTAGGATATGTTAGCGGGTGTCCTAATGCGAATGCAAGAGAAGATGACGTGCTTCGAATGCCAGGCGGAGGCGGGGTAGGGTATGCGGCAGGAGGGTTCATGCGTTGAATCAACGACTGAGCAAACGGAAGAGGATGATACGTTGACTGAGGCTGAGATTGCAGCCATGGAGATGCAAACTGAGAAGAAGCGAATCTGTGTCTAAAGGTGTTAATATTGAGTTATCACGCAGATTGCATTATTTTAACGTACGAGCCGCCTTGGGACAGTAGCCTCACGGAGTCGTCCCTTGTATTGTGCCAGTAACGCGAATCACCTGTGGGGATCGAAGTAGTCGAAAGGTAGGATAGTTCATGAGAGTATTCTAAGAGCGGGGAAGGCGCTGGAACTGGCTGGTATTGCGACCCAGAGTTATATTCGACATAGGTCCGTTGCAAGTAGGTAGGGTTAGGTGCGGACACAGATAAATGATTCATGTGTCTTGCCACTAGATGAATTGTTAAACGCGCTTGACGTGTCAAATCATATAAAAATCTAACCGTGCGTCGAAGGCGTAGCAGAAGCCGTTGGGTACGCGGCAAAGAGCCTGTGAGCTTCGTAGGTCGAGCTGGGAGTCTGGCCATGTGCTACAGGATCTGGCGAGAGCTGGCTGCGGGCGTCGTGACCAGCTTGCTGCTGCCAATGATGGCCGTTCATGATGAACGAGCTGATTAAAAGACGGCCGCGAACAGGAGCAGAGCCTCGTGCCCTAGTAGCCTTCCGGAAGATTGACCAGTGACTGTGCCGTGTGACGTGTTTTCGGTCACTGTCACAGCGCGTCTCTCAAATAATGGAATACCAGAATAGCTACATAGGCTGTGTATTATGTCTTAAGATCTCAAATCTTCCTCCGTTTCCTTGATCTCCCTTCCTCAATATCGGTTTCCCTCTTGCTCTTCATCCCTGCAGCTCTCATATACACCTTCTTCTTTTCCTTCTCTGTTTCTGCATCCTTAGCTTCGTCCTTTTGAACCTTCTTGCGATGTGTCTCCTTGCGCTCTTGTTGCTTTTCACGACGCCGTGCTACTTGATCCTTGCGCAGCGCTCGAATCTGTTGAAGTAGCGTAATCGCCTTCTTCTCTTCAGGCTCTAGCACGACAGCACGCTTTTGCATGTAGGTCTGTTTGCTCTGAGGCTTCATAAGTTTGGGTTTTGAAGCGTACGGAAGAGCAGCTTGTAGCTTCTTCGGGACTTTGAGCGTGTTGAACCGTCGTGCGGGGCGGTCTATTGGCTTGTAGGTGGAGTTGACAGCTAGTGGAGTCTTCAGCCCTTCGTCTCGTCTAATTTGACCTGTTAAGCGCATGCCACACCAACGTGACTTGTCAGACAGAAGGAGAGATGTGACAGGGTTGTAGAATTTGCGAGGCTGGATTGAATACCATGCTCTTAGAAATATGATATCTGGGCTCGCAATTCAGAGCAAATCCAATCCAAGTCGGAGCCCACTTACCGCTCATCAACACTTTATCTTCAAATGTCGCACGGAAGGCACCCTCCGGTTTGTTCAGCGCTTTCTTAACCTGACCCCTGATGCCAGACACCGTTCGGATGCTTGCACCTTCAAACTTCGCCACCTCTAGAGCACTGGTAAACATGTCCCTGATGAATGCTGTATTCTTGAAGATCTTGAATGGCACACCCGTGAGCTTCAACTTCTTCACAATTCTTGTCGATCGGTCAATGTCCAGGACCACGCCAGTCGCGCTCACTCTGAATGCAGCAGTCTCCCCTGAGAGTGCATTGAATGCACAAAAACCTGTGTTCGGGAGCGCAACTGGGCCATAAAACGACGCGTAGCAATGCATGTGCTCTGGCGTATATTTCAACATGCGCATCCTGATGGAATGGTCGTCGAGTGAATATATGGGAACACTCTGGAAGCGCCTCCAGCCGAGGGAAAAGATAAGCGGGTCATTCGTCTTCAACGTGCGTGCAAACCAGCGGTGGCGCTTAATGCGAACTTGGAGGTATCCCATACGCTCCTCTGCAGCTAGCAGTCCACCGACGATGATAGGGTAGCGTGGGTCGAAGTGTTCAATGAATTCGCAAGGGACAGAAGCAAGTTCTATGCGCACATATGTTCCTGGCCGATAACCCTCGACAAGGGCACGAGTCTCAGCATCAATGCCCTCGAACTCGGTGGGAAAAGGTTGAGCTTTTCCAGCTTCCAGATCGGCGAAGTCACCGCCTTCCGGATTTTTGTGAGCATTCGTTTCCTGGTCTGCGTCGTCGTCGTCATGATCCCCTGTGATGAATAGCATCCTTAGAGAATCCAGAACTCCTTCATCTTCCCACTCCCTCAGCGCACCAGGAGACAGCGCTTCTTTTGTCATGTCCAAGTCATCTTGGTTCGCAGCACCAGAGCTGCTCACCCGGAAGAAGTCATCATCTATTTCGTCCGGTGTGACCCCAGTTGTGTCGGCGCCATGGACAACCTGTTCCGGACTGAGGGAACTGGAATAAATCATTGCAACCCAGTCTTTACGCCGCTTCCGACGGTTGAGCTCTTCGAATGCGGCGCTTGCTTTCGCAGCCAGTCCATTTTTCCACGCTGGTACACCATCCTCGTCATCTTCATCGAACTCTTCCTCGTCATCGCTCGAAATCTGCTTTTCATCGTCAGCATACATGATCTCACCTGCCCTGCCACGGCCTTCATCGTCGGACAACCCAAGTTCGGAGTCAGAGTCAGCAAAAACGACATCTCCTCCCTCTTTCTCCTTGCTGGAAAAACCATATGTAGAGCGCACGATCGTGCGTGCTGTGTGACGGCCTGAATTTGAAGGGCCAGTGCGAGGCTGCCCGTCTTCTTCGCCACTCCCTTCATCGGCTTGCTCATCTTCAGAGATAACCTCCTCTCCCTCCTCAAACTCACTGTCGCCCTCTGAAGCACCTTCCTCCTCCTCCTCCCCCTCATAGTCATCATCATCATCATCAGAGTAGCTGGTTTCTTTATTATGATGTTTGGCATCAATAGTCAGTGGATTTGACGAAGAACCAAAAAGACGGATGTTGCTCTTGGCCACTGTCTCTTCAAGCGTCTCATCGACATCTTGTAGGTCAATAACCATTCGCTCACCCTCGCCATGAGGAACTGCTCACAAGAATCAATAACATGCAATCAAGCAACGGCAATTCTGCTCACCATCGGTGGCTCCTCTTGTAAAGTTGCCGGGGACATTAATCCACACAGCGTCCTTGTCGTACATGACACCACCAACATCGCTCATGGGTGCATGCACAAGAAGTTTCTTCTTTTCGCTCAACTTTCTTCGCTTCTCAGAATCTGCATCTGGCAAGGGACACGGATCACCGAGCTTTGTTACTGCCTTGATATCCATGTCTCCTACACCAGGAATATGCACCTTGGTATTTTGCCGCAAATTTGTCCCTCGCAAGTAACCATATAGGGTCACAGTGCGATCGCATCGACCTTTTGAGGTTCTTATTTCCTCGCGCGGCGTCAAGTCTTCTATTCTGTCCGCGAGGAGGTATGGGTGAGTATTCCTGAAGATCAGGGGTCGGAACTTCATGACACTGATGAAACGGGAAAGATTGAGGATCTCGGTATCAGGATAACGACCATTGAGAACACCAGAGAGATAGAAAAGCTTTGCGCCTTGGTATATCTCATTCCAGAAGCGTCTTTTGAGTAGCTTTTTGGTAGCTCTGAGAGTGGCTTGTTTTTTAACTAGGTCGAGATGAGTAAGGATGCCGATGACTTTTGGAAAACCATGAGCCTGAAGGATGTTGAGGAATTCAAACGTTTCCTGCCATAGGTCAAAGATAGTTATGGGATAAAAATTTTCAGCAGGAGCAAGCGCACCATTTCAAAGCCGAAAGAGCCATCAAGCATCAGGAGAACAAGGTCTGCGACCTTGCCGATATCGATCATAGAATTGAGGTCGCTATAACACTCGATAAATGTGAGTCTCCTCTTCTTTCCAGCAACGACAGTGATAGGACCCTTGGCTTCGGACAGTGTCTGCTTTGCATATCTCCTGATAAGGCTTTTGAGCAGAGTGGTCTTGCCTACGCCTGGAGGCCCGACGATTGCGATGATGACTGGTGGGGGTTCATCATCAGGTGTTCGGTTTACAAGAGGAACATGAAGACGAGCTTCATCGCGTTCGACGTTTCTCCGGGCCTGGCGATCGGCACGTCGCCCAGATTTTGGTGCAAATGCCTGAGAGAGTGTTAAGGAAATACTACAGAGCAGTTTACAGATAATACCTTTTCATTGAAACCTGTTTTTTGTTTTCCCTTGCCTTTCTTTTCAGCCTTTGAGCCGGACTGGGCTGGACGATGAGGTTTATGGGTTTGTGTTTCCATCGGGTACTACTAAAAACTGGCAGACCATGAAAGCCGGAAGTTATGGTCGCTCACGTGACTGGCGCGTCGTTGTTGTTTTTTGTGTGGATTCAGTGTGGACCGTGTCTTGTCCGTGTCGCATTGAGTTCGACCGCGAATTTCTTCAATCTCATCCTTCATATAGCTTTTCATCTTTAATCTCCATTTTGTTTATTATTTCTATACAACCTGCGCTGCGAAATCGATGGCGCGACGTTCGTCAACCACCTTCGAATTTTCTATTCCTGGTGACGAGCTTGAACAGCATCGCATTCAGCTCGAACAGCAGATACAAAACACTGATTTATCACTGCATCTCTCATCTTCACAAGGGGACGACGACAGCGTTGAATATCCGAGGCACAATTCTAACCATTCCCTAGGCTTTGCATCATTCGAACAACCCAGTCAGCACTTTGACTACGATGGTCCAAGTGGCTTGCATGCGTGGTCCACGCATGAAGATGAGGGCATCAATCCTTATGCCGGTGAGACTGTTTCAACAATCGGCCACCATGCCAGCGCTGTCACAATTGGCGCGGGGCTCGGCGGGCGTGGTCAACGGAGGGAAATCAGTCTCAGTGGTGCTGAGTACGACCCAGATCGTCCGCTGCAAGATATGATTGTTGGCATGGATAGCCGTATCAGCATCTTGGAGCCTCATTCTAGACAGACGGTGCGATCCGTCAGGCTTGTTTCTTCTACATCCACTAACATGGCCTCCAGCCATGCTCTCGTGAAGCCCTCGATGCATCAGGTGACTACGATCTGTCTCAGGTCTCACACCCTGCGGCACTTGCCGCAAGACTCCGTTCTCCACCTCTCGAACCTGAGTCGGCAGAGTCAGAAGCAGACCGCTCACTCAACATCTCCCGCCGCAAGCTCTCCGATAATTTGCAGCGTGTCGGTTTTTCTCCGCGACGGCCACGCAATTTACAAAGAAGTACTGCGGCACAACAGTCTCCCTCTCGCGCCCATTCGTATGTACATGGTGCACCAGATTTCCAACATACTCCATCCTACTCCCGAAAAGCAACAACTCCCAAAGCACGCAAAGCCTCTCATTCTGTATCCTTCGACGTAGATGCGACACCCGTGCGGCGCCATGTATCTCAGCCGCAGGTAAATATTCAGCCGCCCACGCCATCCGCATCTAGCTCCAAATTTACTCGTATGGCGAGGGGCCTTGCAAAGGATGTGCATGAGGCTCAAGCCGAGGATGCTGCACTATTTCAGAATCAATCACAGACTACTACTACCCTTCGTGCGGCGCCTGCGGGTTCTCGTCGTGCCTCTGTGAAGCACCACGACCCATCGAAACAACCCCTTCATGACGTCGTCGATCACAGTGCCGTTGATGTTAATGTAGAGATTACCCAAACAAGTCGATCATTCAGGAAAGCCAGCAGAGGACGAGTAAATCTCCCAGATATGACTGGCCTTACAAGTGCAGTTGTTTCTCCTGCGAAAGCCAACCTTGAGCGCTATGGTATCAAGACCGCTGGTTCATCGAAAGAGGTTGAATGTCAGTAATTTTTTCCGATTATTTCAAGAATCTCAACTCCTGTACAGCCCGTCTCATAGCGTCACTTAACGCCCTTCACGCGAAGCTCGCCCATCTCGAAACGGAAAATGGCATCGCTCGCCGCCGTGTCCGGGAACTCGAGTATGAGCTCCAACAGTGCAAACGTGATGTAGCTCGAGAACGCTCGAGAATCATAGAACAAGACGCAGGCGAGCCATCGAGGAAAAGGGGCAAAGAAGAACGACGAGAGAGAGAGGAAGAACAGTCAAAGTATTTCGAGGTCGTGGAGGAAAAGAAAGGTTTGTTTGAATCCGTCTTTCCGATGAACCTCATTTGACCGGCTCGTACAGCGCTCGAATCCTTGATATCTACCCTCCGCTCACATCTCGCCCGTGTTGCCACAGACTTGACAGCACAGCAGCACCTCCTGGAGGACCTTAAGAAGCTCAGGGAGGATGACGCCAAGATGCTTACCGAGAAAACAGATGAAATTGGCGCCCTTCGGCTCGAAGTTGAAAGGCTTGCGGGTGAGATCGAAGTACTCAGAAATGTGGTAGAAGAAGGCCTCAACGAAAGAAGAATGGCGAGGGAGCAGCAGTCACAACTCGTGGAAAAGGAAAACGAGGTCTCTGTGCCGGAGCAGTCACATCAGGAGCCGGACCCGGTCGCGATTCGTGTTGATTTTCAGTCGACAAGAAGGTTTGTTGACGTGGACGAACTTACGCGGATATCGGAAGACCTGGAGGAACGAAGATCTGAGCGATCTTCTTGTGGAAGTCCATCCTTATCGTCACGACATAGCTTGCGCTCGCACCCAGGTGACATGACTCGGTTCACTGACTCCGAAGACAGCAGGCGTCACGCTATTCGAAGGGAGCCTTCGAGGGATGATGATGTTGCCCCATTGACTCGCATATCAGAAGAACTTGAGGAACAACAGTCTGAAGGATCCTCTTGTGGAAGTGCTCTGTCGTCGCGCCATGGCTCACGTCCCGGTGACATGACACACGCTCGGGTCACTGAATCCGAAGACGGGAGGCGACCTGCGACTCGGAAGGAGACCTTGAAGGATGATGAAGCTGCCCCCTTCCCTCGTATTCGTTCAGGTCGCCTCGAGAACCTATTCTTCTCTGCACCAAAGCACAACTCTGGGACATGCACCCGGTGCAATCACCGTTCGGCGCGCACTGATAGTCATGCAAACACGACGACTACACGCCCAAACCAGGGACGGGCTCCACCCTTGAATGATCAAGGCCCTGATGCACAAGTCAAAATCGATCCTCTCCAGCCCCGAGCCAATACCTTTGAACCTGATGGTATCGATTCGTACGAAGCCATCTTCCAGGGCGACAAATTACCACCACAGACTGTGCTCGCAAGGGTATTACGAGAACTCGAGGAGGAGTTTACACATCACAAAGGGTTTGGAATTTACCGTAACATCTGTTGTTCACGCGCTCATATATTCTATGTAGGATTTATAGTGAGCTGGCAGACGAATACAAGGGTATGGACTCGATGGTGCAAGCAGCGAGGCGGCGTATTGTAGCTGATCATCTTCGAGATATCATTGATTTGATTGAGCGCAAGGTTATACATCAAGCTCGATTTCATGTCAGCATTGCTAACTGCTCGATAGGTTGATCAAATTCAATCTCTGTATGATCTTTTGAAGTTTGAAGATAAACCATCTTCTCGGCAACGAATATCTTGATAATCACGTCAGTAGCTTCTGGGTTGAACTTGGGTGTCAGCTGTTTTACTTTAGACCACAATTGTAGCTTTCCAATCGAATTGCATTAATATTGGTGATTTGTAAATCATGATATTCAGGTAGCCCGCATGACGTTGGGTATGCGTGTGCACCAAATGTGCTTGGATGAGATAGACTGAAGATGTCCCCCGAGTTGAGCGTGATGGTTCTCTACAATTACATTGACATTAGACGTTGGAATTTTCCAGTAACCGTGCTTACGGTCAGTTGGAAGGGATTTGATCAGTTCAGACACAGTAGCGGAAACGCTACATCCAGCCTGTTGGTAATATAGAGGGGTCGTTACGAGATTTGGTACAGTCGGTAAGTAATGAAACCTGTACTGTGCTACACAATATCTTGGTGGGCTGCCGACGATACACTTACGGCCGTTGACGATATTGTAAGTGGCGGGCATATGGCCTCATGATATCAAAAGTTCAGTGGGGACTTGCGTGGGCGTAGGGCCCCAGACCTCAGACGATAGTGGTCGACCGTGCAAAGGAAAAAGCTGAGACGATGTTGATGTCCATTAACTCGAGGACAGAATGTCTTCCGGATACCATCACTGAGAACGCAACACGGGGGGAGGCTTACTAGTGGGGGATGTGAATGTCGACTTGGTAGATGTGGGAGTGTCGTCGATAGAGAATGTTGCGGCATGTTCCAAACGACGTGGTTAGTGATCGGGTGGACATGCGCTGATAAGAATACAGCGCCACTCGCTTGTTAGGGAGATTGGTCGGGTGTCCTGGTCTGACTGAATTTGCAGCTAGCTGTCATACTATCAGTAGATGTTGCCAAGAGAAAGTCAAGGGAATTGCACCCCCAGCACCTGCGCAGACGTCAGCACTATGTATCTGCGTCGTACAACCATTAAGTAGTCAGGGGGACTTACCTTTTGACATTACCTGGCACGAACAGAGACTGGAGTTGTTTTTGCAGTCGGTGGAGCTGACGAGGTGATGAATGATTCAGCTATATGTTTACATGTATGGCCCCTTTCGGTTCACATGTTGCTTGGACTGTTGGAGGTATGGACGAGAACACTAATTGGTGTCGCACTGAATGAAGCTATCGCCCTTCAGACAGCTTCAATAATGTTTGTTCATCCAAGATATTGGTGCAATGCAGCATGAAAGTACTTCTATGATCGATACAGTGGATGAATAACGACAGAACAAGACATGGATATAAAGGGGTTTGGACGTGCCACGATTACCGTCCGTATCTGATATTCACATATGAGTAAAACTGAACCAGAAAGAAGAAGGAACGTACTTCTGGAGCTCCCATTCACGATTATCAAGCGGACATACATTACGCGTTTTGAGCCAGCGTGAGATACAGTGGAAATGGAATGCGTGCTATGAATGGAGTGGCGGTGGTGAGATCCGAAAGAGTCATTGAGTAGCGATAAACTCACGTTGCAAATACCCCATGCAGCATTACACTCGTCTGTAGATGCTGACACCTGATTTGCTTGACAGTCAATGCCTAAATGACAGCGTGCATTGAGCGACGTTGCGATGAGAAGCAAGTAGACGCACATAGATCCATGATGTGATTTCTGCATATAGCGCAGTTGTCGACGACGATATCTGAGGAAATTTGAGTGCTTCGATTAAATTTAGGGATAGGCAGCGTACCCCATGCCCAAAGAGATACAGCATTCCACTGAGCGACTTATCAGTAGAGGGAGCGGGAGTATGGGACAGACAGGACCATACCTTCTTTACTTCGAATCGTTGCTTGCCGTCATCCTTTGCTTCCTTTTTGGAGGGTGCAGGAGTATCAACATCCATGTCTGTCATCTTGATCTCAAATAACCTTGCAGATGGTCAAAAGCGAGCGTTTCCGGGCGTGTGTGACGGGGTATTCATCGCCAAATATAGTATTACATTCACACACCGTAGACAAGATGATATCATTCAAGGATCCTGCCAGCTGGCTACAGAGCTGCGATTCGTCCAAGTCTTATCTTCAACCACATCAACCATGTCTGCAGTCACAGTAAATCTAACTAGCGGAATTTGTGGTCTTTTTTCCTGACTCTAGCTCTCTCAGGTTACAAGCATTTCATCAAGCACTACTCAGGAAAAGCTTCATGAATTCTTCAGGTAGTATACATACTTCACTCCACTGTACCAGTTCCTAATTTCACGGTACTCTCAGTTTCTGCGGCGAGTGAGTTTCGTTTGCCTTCACCATCCTGTTTTCGTGATTGACATCGATCCAGCATCAAGTCGATTGATCTCAAACCCGGGGGGGATTCGAAACAAGTCGCAATTGTCACCTTTGAGAAACATTCGTCTGCCGGCACAGCGCTCATGGTAGGACAGCTTACTAGAAATCTAAATCCGATTAACCCAACATACCATCTCTAGCTCAATGGCGGTACTCTAGATGGTGAACAACTTCACATCACCTCCGACGTGGAACACCACAATCATCAGGAGCAATCTCAACCCTCAAGCTCACCTTTCGAACAGTCAGACAAGCCTAGAGCTGGGAGTATGTATACCCTCTTTGTTATGGACTTACATCTTGACATCTGTGTGTAGTTGCCGCTGAATATCTGGCGAAAGGCTACAAACTTTCCGACCACATTTTGCAGCGAGCCATCGAGATCGACAGTTAGCTGATTCATGTATCATCTCGAATACAAGCTCATGCATCTTTCTTATTAGACAAACAGGGGATCTCCAAACGGTTTGTAGATTATATGCGCAACCTTGATACAACTGTTGGACAGAAAGCTCTTGGTCCCGACCAAACGATGTCCGGCAAAGTGCAATCGACCCTGCAGGGTGCCCGTACCAGAGCGAAGACCATCGACGAACAGAAAGGTTATTCTAAGATTGCCCACGAGGTTAGTAGAATAATCTTTGCTCAAATGATTTTAACTCACGCAATTACAGTACTACTCAAAGGCGATCTCATCTCCCTTTGGAAAGTCTGTTCTTGAGTTTTACACCAATACTTCAAAACAAGTTCGCGACATTCATGAAGAGGCTCGTCGTATGGCCGATCAACATCCAGCTGCAAGTTCATCTGCTGGCAATACCACGCATGCCACTAGTACCGGCACAGCCAGACCTGACGCACAACCTAGTCCCGCCCCCGAAGCTTCCCCCACTGTTGTTTGAAGGTTATCATGATGAACAAGAAGCAAGTTGGTGTCAATATCCTGTCTGACCATAGGACAACACATTACATCACACTACGTATTTTCAATGACTGAAACCCTGTAATAATCTCATTGTACCATATATGATCTGGCTGACTGTACCAACAAGTATGAGCGCTTGGGCTTTGATAAACAGTGCTGGTAGTCCCGATACTGTGGTTGTGACATGAGGTAGGACGTCCGCTATGCCTGGGCTTTTCGACTGCGATGTCATGCGATCTTCTTAGGTCGTTGGGATGCCAATACGACGACGGATTCCAGTAGACATGTAGCTGCTGTATGCGCTCATGATAACGAGATCTATATCTGATGAATGATAAACAGCACTACCGCAGTCGTATACCGACTGCAGAAGTCATAAGGGTACATCTTGACGCAGAACAAGAGTTTAGAAGGTGCACCATGCTGGTAGCGATGAAAACCATGGTGGGTCTGCTTATCCATGATGAGGCAGTGTGCTTCTGACCAAAAGAATGCCAACTTGAGTAGGTACGCAGGAATCTCCAGCAATGGAGTCTGGACCGGTGGTTCGCTGTAGCAATGGGTCGCTTCAGAAGTAAACGGGGGCGAGAGAACTTGCCAGTGAATTAACAGATCCTCGGTAGCCTGCAACACAATCATCGGCGGTCAGGCTTGTTTTACTGTAGAGCTGGTTGACATAGGAGACTCTATCTGCAGCATGGTTGCCACAACTAGGCAGAGTAAAATTAATTACAATTGCCTCAAGTCACTGGAAATTTCCGCGTGTTTATGACGCGGTCAATGGGCTCTCGGTCCCGATATCATGATATCCGCCGGGAACCTTGGTACCTGAAAACACCACACAAAAGTTTGACAATTGAAACATTTGTACCGGAAAAGGTCTGCATGGGCGCAAGAATTTGGTATACTTATCTTCAAGCCAAATCCCGCAGTCGTGAGTCACGGCGACACAATTTCGTTCGATCCGCGGCAAGGACCACATTTACTGCTCATGCTTCTTGTTGAGATAGCTTCGACGGTGCAGATTTCGTGTCGCAACCGCATGGTATGAATGAATAGTAAATGAACCACGAAGCCAAAGCCGAAGTATCATGGTGTGTTCAATAAGTAATATTGTAAGTTGAAGGCAAGCTCAGTCGTCTTCTTTATCATATTTACGTACCGCGGAACTTTTAGCGGCGCCTCAACTCACAAGTTGCACAACTCGGTCACCGGTGTATAACAGATCATCGATTGCAGGCTCCAGGATCCGCCACAATTCTGCCATGCTTGGTTCTACCCGACGAAGATATCATCACCGTAGCTCATTTCCATTCTGCTGCGAAGACTTGTTGACGTGTCAAATCTCCACATGGCGAATACAAGCGAATACCCCAGCGAAGGCTTAAGCATATGCTTGCTTGAAGCCTCATCGATTCTTAAGCGAACGCCGATACATGAATATTTGAATGGTTCAAAATTTATGTGCCTCAGCTAGGTGCCAGGCCGAGCCCGAGTTGTGCATATCTATCCTAAACAATCCAAGGTGTGTTCGTCACCCGCATGGACTACAAACTATATCTCAAGTCCCCGACCCGCGGTGCCGTATTGCAAAAGTGTACGATTCGTATGATTGCCCATCTATCATGAGGCTTCGCTGACGGCTGGTCTATAGACAATCTTGATGTGATGATGGAAGAATATCTACTCAACATGGAATACATCAATTGGAAGCAGCTCAGAGAAAAATCTCGAACAGACTCAATCTCCGGTTTGCTGTGTACCGTTGAATCCAATTTTCTCGATCGGTGTTTCAAGATTATGCCATGCGCTGTAGAGGCACCAGTAGAGTTCCCTTCAATCGGCGTTCTCAGTTCTCACTGGTCCTTGGGTCAACCATCTTTCTCTATTCGGCCGTCGGTCTGATCTCGGCCGAGTTCACTGATACGGAAAACGCTACTAGGCTGACTGAGTAGCCTAAGGTAGTGGTTCAGTATCACGTATGATTATCCATACAGGTGTCCCTGGAACTTCGGCCGATTGGTATAATGCCGGAACTCCCCGATACATGACATACCACTAACGCGAATCGTTAAAGGTCTGTTCAGCTGCAGTTCTGCGGCTGCTCGAAGGCATGGCTTCGTCGGCATCGGACTACTCCGCATCAAACTACAACCAAACAGCAGCATTTGTGTATTCTGCTGAGTACACTACACCCATATTATCCCTTCTGAAACCTTCCATTGGCGAACGAATTGTTGACTTTGGATGTGGGACCGGTGAGCTGACATTGCAGATCCAAGAAGCTGTTGGTGCGAGTAGGTTGACTGTTGGTATTGACTATAACAATGACATGGTAAGATCACATGGGTGTAATAAAGTGAGCTACTTGATGTCTTTGTTAGATTTCCAAAGCTTTAGTAAATGGAGTTAGGCACGCATATGTTTCTGACCTTCAAAACATTCAAATACCTGCTCGTGTGCTGGAGAATTCTTTCGATGCTGTCTTCAGCAATGCTGTACTACACTAGTATAAGCAGAATCCACACGGAGTTCTGGATGGAGCAAAGCGGTTGCTTAAGGTCAGTGGGCGTTTTGTTTGTGAGATGGGTGAGTTCATGAATTGTATCGGTAAATCTGAGCTATCGAGTGGGTACGTCTTTAATGACGACAAACGCAGGCGTTCGTATCAGTCTTCACCGGGCTCTCAAAAGACGCGGTTACGAGCCCGATAAAATGGACCCTTGGTACTTTCCGGCAATGGAAGAATATCAAAGGGTATGTCGTGTATTAGAATGGCTGTCAGCTCCTCACATTTTTTCTGGCTGTGTAGTTGTTGCAAAGCGCAGGTTTCCGTGTCGATACCATTAGTTTGGTTCCAAGGCTAACACCGCTGCTGGACGGCGGACTCCGCGGATGGCTGCAACTGTTCGCGCGCTGAACGTTCCTGAAGGAATTCAGCGACCAGGAGGCCGCCGCTATCATAGACGAGGTTGTGGATATGTGTGAGGTTGATATGAAGGACATAGATGGGAATTGGGCTCTCATGTACGTTCGATTGCGATTCTTGGCAACCCTTGATAAGTAGCCCTTGATGGAACTGTAACTGAAGAACGATGCTCAGAGCTGACCGTAAAGATGTATTTAATTATGACGAATATGATCCCATAACTCTGCTAAGGAGTTACTTACTATCCCAGACTATCCCCTATAGGTATGATTGCCAAATAAAAACCAACAAGAAAGAGAACGGTCACGTGGTGAAAACACGCCGCGTGCCAGATTCCAGAACTGAAAACTCGGCTAGTCTTGCAAGTTTCAACGCTTAACGCGCTCACTTTTCGTGGCATGGAAGAAGTTCGTCCAGCATGGATGACAGACGATTTAGATGAAGAATGGATAGACGAAGACGAAGCGTCGTCCATGGGCACTCAGTCCATCTCTCTCACAACTCCGTTACCTGGCTACCTGCGAACTCCAAGTCAAGCTCAGGAGGACACCGAGCCACTTCCAGCAGCACCTGAACCAGTCGGTACGTTCTTGATCCGCGAGGATATACCTATTCCAGCTCTCTTGCAAAAGACCCCGGGTCGACACCCTAAGAGGGGCATCATTAAAGACTTCTTCAGCCCTTTAGCACTCGAGAAAATGTTCGAGCCACCTTCACCACCTCCGAAGCCAACTGCGCTTGCGCTTCAGTGCGCCCCGACGGTTCCCTCTCGCCTATCTCAGGCGTACACGCCAAACGACTCACAGACAGACCTCGAGCTACCAGCCCAGTCCACGGCAGTGCCCTCCCTCAATTCACTTGCGCCACCCGGATCTAGCATGGAATGCAAATTTACTTTTGCTGTTCCTCGCACCAATGGTGGTGTACCTCAGGCAGAAAGCACGCCAGGTGTTTACAGCATCGCACGACCTCCCATGACAGACCCACGCCTACGCCTTTTTCAGCTTCAGTACGACACATTCACGCGTGATCACTTGTCGGCAATGGTCGATTCAATAGCAGTAAATACGCCTTCTGGTGGAAGCGCAGAAGGCAATGGTTCTTCCAGGAGCATCCCACGCCTAGCATTCGTCAACTTGCAAGAGGCCACCGTCTCAGATGACACACCTATTCGCAGCATTAAACGTGTCAAACTCAGCCCCCCAAGTCACTATTATGGTGAAGGCGATGGCGCTGGTGCTACCATTGCAAGGCCAATGGTCTCAAGGGTAGACTATGTTGGCGAGTCTCGTTCCCTCATGCAACAGATCAAGGCCGCACGCGATTTCTCCACAATATCTACTACGGCAGGCCCGCAGTCTCCCGGAAGCCAAGCAGATAATAGAGCTGAGGCTCTTAATGCGCAGCCCAAGCCTTCACCAGGTATGTAAATCATTGGCGTATGTACATGTTAATCGCAAACACTTGCATAGGGACTGGTGCGTCTGCCCTTCGTGTCCCTGATGATCGCAGCGCGGCTACTATGAGCTCATCGACAGCCGTAACTGCTCCTAGTAATAATTCGTCACTGGCATATCGCCATCAAGCAGCGACTCTGATGCAGCAGATCAAAAACGATATTCGAGGTTCTAAACGTCTTTTGTCGGGTGCCACTGACATATCCCATCTCGCCTATGCGGACGATGTTTCGTGTATCGAACGCTCGTGCGACAGTGCGTGGTCTGTATCTCAAGTCAATGTTGGCAAGAAGAAAGCCAATAAGTTCGGGTCACCCCGCAGGCTGTCATCTTCCTCCAAGAGCTACCGCAGTCCCAGGAAAACGTCGCGCAATACCATCGCCGAGGATGCTGACCGAACGTTGGAGCACGAAATGTCCAATATGTCCATTGAAGCACCCTGGCAACAGCCAGTTACATGCATGTCTGTCATACCCAACACAGGTCTCAATAATGTCCCATACATTCGGGTAACTCCTTCGACAAGTCAGCAATCTATGGTACATCCTCCTGCACAGATCCCTTCTTCGTATCCCTCGTCCTCGACCCGCTCTGGCTCCAATGAAGATCTTAATAGGATGGTGTCCTCTAGCACAGCTTCTGGAACCATCACCACAACGAGTAGTGCACCCTCGTTCGTTAAACATGCTGGTCCAGTTCAGATCACCCGCATTGCGCCATCCGATGTACCAGCTCTCCCACAGAGGGTCGGTCGTATGGTCTATGACAAGGATCTCATGAAGTGGGTAAGGGTCGCTACTCGTGCGGTCTCAGATACCGAGGATCAGCGCGACCAGGCAACTTGCACTGGTACAGATGGAGATAGTGAGGATCCATTCAAAGACATAGAGAGCCTGAAGGAAGACGACTCCAGGGATACGAATGGGAGTGCGCACATAGATGTTGGAGGTGGTATTCCTGAAGCTGGAGGAGAGCAAGGTGAGATGGAGATGAGTCGCATCGAGGAGGTCGAGGAGGATGTGGAGCTAAATGATCAGGAAGAAGTTGATCTGACATCCTTTTCCTTTGACGGGCCATCGGCCGCAGCTATTCGCGTTGTGCCATCGGATGATTCGGAAGAAGATGAAGAAGTCCAGACAAGCGATTCCGAATCAGACAATCGCCATGGTGCTGCACTTGTGGGTGAAGGCAAGGATGCTGCTACAGTTTTTGAATCGGAGGACGAATTCTCGCCTGAACTGCAAGATCCTTCGCCTATCCAACCTGCTTCGAACTCTACTGCGGCAACTGTTACTCCAGTTGCGCCACAATGTCGGTCGTTATCGCTCACCACTCCAATACCCCGCTCGGCCCTGAAGAGCGCGAGCGTCACTCCTGTGTCAGCTATGAAGAATCCGAGCCATGATCGGCATCGTACTCCAGCCCAGCGACTTGGCCGTCGTCGTTCCGTAAGTTTTTCTGATGGAAGGAGGGATGGACCCATACGGGGTTTGAACCCAAAAGGCCACGAGAGCGATGACGACGTGGGCAGCCCTGCAACGAGCATTTCAGAGCATGACCCTGCACAGGGGCTATTCATACCCTCGGCAAGGTCCAGACGCATAGCGGAGATGATGCAGAACCTAGAAAGCCCTGGTGAGTTGACATGATGCCGCAAGTATGTGGCCCGGTGTTGATTAGTATGGGAGGTTTCGATAACATGTCCCCCACGAAGTCATCAAGTTCGGGCCGTCCACCGACAGAAGAACTTCAACCCTTCACTTCCAGGCGGCCGAGTAGTCAAATGGCTGTTGCCGATGACAGTGGATCAACCCGCCGTGTTTTCTCGACATCACACAAGAGTCGGTTAAGTGGGAAGGATCAGAAGGCGAACGCTACTTTCTTGACTGAGTGCTCGTTTGGCTTGGCGCACGACCGACTTGTGCATGTGATCACCGATGTCCAGCCATTTGAGCCACACTGGGACGAGCTGCACACTATCGACCTTTCTCGCAAGTCGTTGGATGGTGTGACTCGACTGAAGGAGTTTCTACCGAAGCTGGATTCTCTGGTATTGTGAGTTACCGCCCATGATTCAGGCGGAAGCAAATGCCGACGGTTGTTGACGCCTTCCGATTAGAAATCACAATCAGCTGTCATGGCTGAGCGGCATCCCCAATTCTGTGCGGACACTTTCTGTCGCTCACAACTTGTAGGGTTTTTGTTAGATTCAAGTTACTCCCACTGACATCGCGCGGTCTGAAGACTGACAGGTGTCACTTCATTTAGTCACTTGCAAAATATTGAAAGTCTCGACATAAGTCACAATGACATCGACTCTTTAACACGTGGGTACCGGCGGCCGTGTCAAAAACCTGGCTGACATCCCTCCAGAACTGCAGTGTCTTCGACACTTGAGGGAGCTACGAGCTGATTGCAATCGCATAACCAGCATCGACGGCCTTCAGAAATTGGATGGGCTGACTAAACTTAGTCTACAAAGCAACCAAATTCAAGAAGCCGATTTTGCCAAATGTCGATGGTAGGATCAAATTTCCTAGCCTCCCATTTTATGCTCCCTAGTGACCAACAATGTAAACAGGCCGCGTTTGGAGATGCTAAACCTGAGCGGGAACTGTATTTGCAGTATCTTGAACTTGGCATCAAGCTTACCTGCATTAATTGCACTCAACGCTGGTGTGTAATTTTAACTCCATATTGCGTGGGGCCCTGGATAACGAGCACAGGTTCCTGAAGACAATAATACAGTGGATAATGTTGAGCCTGGTGGCATAATGCCAAGGCTACGCATCCTTCGAGCTAGCGGTAACCGATTGAGGCGCCTGAACGTTGCCTCATTCCCAAACCTCCGCACGCTGTACTTGGACAACAATTCTCTCGACACTCTCGTAAAGGCGGAACGCCTTAGTAAGCTAGAGAATCTTAGCATGCGAAATCAGACTGGTTGTGGTTTGTGAGTGCATAGCCATCTCGGAATTTGGGTCACATCATTAACGGAACCCCTGTACTGTTCCTGTTTCCCTTGATGGCGATGGCGATGTGATCTACAGTTATCTCTCGACCCGCCAATTCCGCGATGTAAAGCGGCTATACCTCTCTGGTCCGTCCAGAATAGGTTGGATGACTTGAGGCAGGGCTCATCTGTTTTCTAGGTAACAAACTCAAGAATGATTTTATCGAAGAGCCGTGTTACAATCTGCTGTACCTTGAGGTAGCCGCTTGCCGGCTGACCTCACTCCCACAGGATCTGGCGCGTCTAACGCCAAACCTGAGGGTCTTGAACCTCAACTACAACTTTTTAAACGATGCTCTCTCCCTGGAGGGGCTTAGCAGACTTAGGAAGCTGACGATGATTGGTTCTCGCTTGAAGGGGACTAAACAGCTGATCCGCATATTACAGCGCATGCCTGATGTGGAAATGCTCGATTTTAGGTGAGAACTTGCGACCCTGTATTTGGGTTTATCTCTAATGTTGACGGGATTACGCAGGATGAACCCCTGTACACTTGGGTGGTATCTGCCACTGCTGGTGAAAGACGTACCAGGGGCATTGCAACCATCTGAGAGACAAGACGGTAGGGACGGAGAGGTCAGGGGTGAGAAGGGAAGCACAGAATATGGATGGCAAGAACTGGACTCGAAGTTCCGCCGGGACCTTCCGGATGATGCATATGTCGGCCGCCTTGCGTATAGAGGGCTGATCATGCACGCATGTCCCCGGATAGGGATGCTGGATGGGGTCGAGGTTTCGGAGAAGGAACGGAGAAAGGCTGATCAACTGCTGCAGGGTATGATGGCGAAGAGTAAAATTAAGGGGGGCAAGGGGAAGTCAGGGACGAGTGCAATGATAATCGGCGCTGGTGGCACCAAGTGATACTTGATGACCAGTGGATGATCAATTTGGGATGTTTGCGTTGGTACAGGTTGCGATCATAATAATCTATCATAGTCTTGGTATCAACTTGGTATACTGGATCAAGTAAGGATGGAATTGTTACGTGAAGGGAACGGGCCAACACTGATCTTAGAAGCGATGATGGGATTGCCGTGCTAGAGAAGGGTCTTGTGAGACACAAAGAAAGATGTCGATCCCGAAGCTTGGCGGGGTACGCCGTATGATGAGGGTGACGATGATTTTAAGTTTTGCTATGGGAGGACTAGCTGAGGATCGGCTGCCATCGGAGGGGCACCGACCGTTGGCGGTGCAGAGGGACGTAAGTGAACCCTATTAGAACGGCTTAAGGGGAGAAATGAAGTCCGCGCATGAAAGAGTGCCTGAAAGAGGAGGGATCTGAAACTTGTGCCCTCGAGGTGAATGAATATGACTATATGTGGGGTTGAATCTCGTTATAGTATCTATGATACATATTTGATAGGCTGGGTGATACGGGTTGCGAAGAGGCGTGGATAACGAGGTTGGGACTCGACCGCGTACGTGTACTATGTTATTACGGTACCGTTTAGTGATGTCGAGAACAAGGTTAGAGACATAATTGACAGATTGAAGACACGGACGACAGCAACGTGAGATCTCAATGAGCAAACGGGACCGAGGAGGAAACCCAACAACAAGAATTTAATGATTAATTGCACAGCCTATCTGTTTTTACCAAATCATCTTTTATACCAATTTCCACGATAAAAATACACATATTCAAATCAAATCAAATCAATTATACTATGTGCAAACCTCTTATATAGACGCTCGGGCAGAGGGCCGCTGCGTGATTTACATACTCTCTGGCTATTCGCTACCGACAAGCGTTCGCCGCCCGCGCTGCAGGGTGCGATGACGCGCTGATGTCGGGATTCAGTGTGAAATGACCGGTTAACGGCTTCGTTGACGGCTTCTGTGGAGGAAGGGTTCCTTTCCCATGAGGGGGTGCCTCGATCTGAAGGTGTATCGGTTTTTTTCATAGCTTATTCCAGCTTAATAATTTCATTTTTCTTTCTTCCCTTATTTTTTCCCGACTCGGATTTCCTTGCCCTCTTAAAATCCCGTTCATCAATCTATCATTTCTTCCCATTCATCTCTCCAAATGATCGAGCAAAAGTCAGAGTCTGCCCTCGCTATCAGCTCTTACAACGTCGCTCAGCTACAACTTTCTTTGCAGTGAGTGCTAACTATATATTCTGTTTTTTTTTTTTCAATTTCTGTAATATCCGATTTCATAATCCGGCTGTCATATGTCAAGATCATGTCTGTCAATTATTGTCTTACAATCTTTCTTTCCTCTCTCATCATCATCATCCCATCAAAGAGCCACTCAGTTGACCCCCTCCTGCAGACTTGGTCCAAAAATCGACCCTGTTCCCTTCTCGGACGATTTATCAAACTGTGCCTCCCCGGCTATCGTGTGGGTCATTCGTGCCTTGTCTTGCCGCGTCCCGATCCCCATATCTGACTCCTTTCGTTTATTATATTTACTTTAGTCCCACAGACTCGGACTTTGATTATCCTGCTCGTCGAATGTCAAGCTCTACCGTCTCGGCAGAGACGGACAGCAGTGTAACCTCTCGCCCTGAAAAGCGTCCATTGTCTCCCTCTAGCTCCCCACAACCTCTCAGGCCTCGTCCCTCCTTCTCTTCAGACCAGCCTTCCTGGCATTTTGATTCTGCTCATCATAGCCCTCAACAAGACGACAAGCCACTAGACACCGGTCTCGACAATTCAAAGGTACAATTGCCTTCCATATTTACTACCTTTGAGGATCCCTTTCGTCGAGCTTCCTTGCCAGCTCTTTCACAAGAGTCAAATTCTCGCTACCGATCCGCTCCATACCCCCCAGCTCATCTCCGTCGCGCATCGCACGCGTCCTCCAACCAGTCTAATCTCGGTTCATACCATTTCCCACCTCCCTCCGATACCTCTGAGTTTCAAGATAAATCTTCTAGCCGTCCTCGCTTGACTGCTGACACACACCTCAACTATTCCTACGGAGACTCCCCCTCATACCTAAATACATCCCTTTCCAGTACAACTACCCCGAGTTCCCATTTTTCCTCTTCCGCTTTCGCATCCCCCCTCACCCCTGATATCAAACCTCAGGGCGTCCCTGCTTCAGGATACATAGAATCTGACAGTTGGAACGACTCCCCCTCTGGTATAGTTCGTCCGAGCTCGACCGGCCAGTTACCAAGTACCCTCAACAAGTACGACGACAGCGTCAGACACTCCTCCTTTAGCACAACCCTCCCTCCGTCCCAGATGTTTTCTGCTCCTCCACGTCTTCCTCCCCAACAGGATCGTAGACTTTACCCCTCCTCAGCTCAACCTAAGGATGACTGGAATTTTGCTAATCAGGATTATGCCTTTGCATCGAGCAGTCCGTCATTAAATGCGACGAACAGTCCAGTGCCCTCCACCACACCAGCCCCCGCAACGACCTCCTCTCCTACATCGCGCTCCCCTCCGTCTGCTCCATCATCTACATTAGCTGATCGTCCCATGCGCAAGAGGGGCAAGTTGCCCAAGGAAACGACCGATTATTTAAAGGCCTGGTTGCATCGTCATTCAGATCATCCATACCCAAGCGAGGAAGAAAAAAAGCAGCTTTGCAATGCCACTGGATTGAGCATGAGCCAAGTTTCCAATTGGATGATTAATGTGCGCATCTTTTTTATCTGCCTTCCCCTCATTTAATTAATCAACATACCCTGCAGGCTCGCCGCAGGATTTTAGCTCCCGCCCACCGAGCAGCACAGGGACCTACCACCTCTTCGCCATACCCATCTTCCACTCGCACCGTGCCCGCTTCCTCTCTCTTAGATCCGGTCGCGCGTCGTGCTTCACTGCCTGCAGAAAGTCTGCAGTTGTATCATCCCATGTCTCTTCAATCGCTGCAAGGAGGCCATGGTCACCAGAACTCAGCGTCTGCCGAATTCGGCGGAAGTGGCCGACAGCTTCTCGCACGCCCAGTGCACTACAATGGTGGTGGTGGCGGCGGCGGCGGTCTAGATTACTCCCAGAATAGACTTGGGCTGTCCACGTACAATCTTGGACACAGCCATCATTCTGGGAGTGGAGGGCAGTCCAGCTATCTTCCATCGGGTGTTCCGATGTCCGCGTCTCCTTCTCTTCCATCCAACCCTTTTGGATCTCACAACATGCACAATCAATCCTCGTTGTATTCTGCACAGCATCACCACTCGTCATTGTCTCCTGGCTTCATTTCGAGCCCATCCCAGACTTCGCCGAGGTTGCCCGCCCACTCGGCGGATTCGCAGTCGCATTCCTATTATAGCGAAGGGCCACTGCATCCGTCTGTAAATACTGGGCCTGCCTATTCAGCTCCACAGTGACCACGACGCTGTAACAACATCGAATCCTATCCGGATGCCTTTGTTTTCTTCGAAATACACCGTTCGTGTAACAATATTATTATACTGACTACTTAAAGCACCTAATCACTTGTACTACTCGTATCAACTTCTTGAGACCACACACCAACCTTTTGCCAAGCGTTCCTCGTTGGCCACTAAAATTGCACTCGCGTTTCAATAAAACAGAGATTTCTGGTCACCGGGTTCGGGCGCAGTCTGCTGCGACATATTTCTCCCACTGCGGTGATGCACATGATCCTACGGAACGTCTACACCTCGTGTCGCGTTCTGCCGCTTGCAGCCGATCTGATTCCTGTGTTCTGGGGTTCTATCTCTCAGCGGGCTGCTTCTAATCCTGGGCCCGGATCTCCCTTTTCATAATGAAATCTGGCTGCGAAGTCCTGTAGTAATCGAACCGTTACTTGCATTATTTGATTTTAACACCTCGGGATATGAGACTCCCCCTTTCCGGATAGCTTCCGGACCGCTTGAGGGCAGTGTGCGATTTGAGTTGTAACGGGATCATCATTCGGCGCTTAGTCTAGCGATTTGCTAACAACTTCATTTTACCCCCTCAGGAAAATGCGTTCCGATGGTTTGCAGAAGGTGCCGTGGATCAATCCGCAAGCTCGACCGCTGGAGTCGACTCATCGCCGCGATCATCATGACCTAAGCGAAGCTAACCGCAAAAGGACCGCTCCTCATATGTACGACACGGTCGCGATACACTGGTGAGAATGGGGCGACAGTGCGGAGGGTCCAGATCATCATTTGCACACCTCCGAATTCGATCCATCGACCCCCTTCGATACGACGCGAGGCGCTTTAACTTTATCACATTAGGAGGGTAGGCGTGTACATGCGCACGTGAGGGCAAAAGCTCCTGAGAGCGGCCACCGCCTTGTTGGGATGGCTACG